>PNEQ01130270.1:0-43155 GCA_003012365.1 Medauroidea extradentata | reverse complement strand
TTTAAGTGTTACTTCAGAGGGTTTATATGTTCCACTGTTTTATGTAAACGTTCATGCCCGTGCTGGAATTCGGACCTAGAACCTCTCGCACCACAGGCTGGCATGCTACTGACTACGCTACAGAAGCTGGCAGTGACATTAAAAATCCTCCAATTTATGCTGACATGCTGGAGTATGAATCGTATTTGGGTATTCACTTCGGCATGATCCTGTGCCACCAGCTCTGTACACACCTTCTACACTTGATTGGGAGCAGTGAGAAGTATTATAAATGTAGCCAAATATACGTAAATTACTGCGAACATAATATTTTTATTTATTTTAATGATTTTTATTTATACAGCCATCTCACTGTAGGACCACTGTATATTGCTATTATGTTTGGTTTATGAGGTCATTCACGTTACTATTATTGAATGGAAATGGCAGTGATAGTAAATAACCAAGGTCAAAGGGTCACTGTATTGTAAATTCGGTACGTGCAATTACTTATTTGATGGTCAAAGAGAATGCCTTTGCTACTCAACTTTCACGCAGCTACATACCATGGATCTAACTGGAGAGAGCGAGATGTAAGCTAATTAATTTTTGTAGCATTAAAAAATCAATAGGGAAATAGGATTCGTTCACAGAACTGAAACAACTTTTTTCTCTCAATATGATTATTGTGTTAAAGTGTCAAGCACTGTATTAAGATGTAAACTATCATTATGTCACAGGTATTGAATGTTATGTTATATTTAAATTACCACTTTTCTTCCCTTCGGGTTGGAGTACATTGAATAAACAATAATTTATGTAACGAGAAACTGACATTCTTACTTAATCACTGTGTCCGGTGCGTTGTTACTTTGTACATTTATCGTTTCACTTCAATGTATAATACGTTAATATTATGCAGAATTAAAACTTGTTAAGATTGCTGTGCCGGCTTCACCATTAGCAAGGTTTTAGATAAATTTTGTATTCACAATAATTATAGTGCTGTTGTGCCGTGAGCGAAGAAATTGTCGACATCGCACATCCAGGTTTTGAAGTTTCTCTGCAGTCTGTCGTTCCACACAAGCTGTACAGAAGGTATACGACAGTCAGGTTGCAAGTGAACATCTTTTCCCTTTCCCGGTCGCTGTTCAGTTATTAACAAGCCCGGCGTCAAGCGACAGATACTGTTTATTGCTAAGGAGCAGCCTTAACCATGGGGATGGTGGGAAGATAAGCTCCAGGGAAACCTCTTGTTTACTCTTTACCTGAGCCTGCAGTGTTGCCAATACGCCGTTGAAGTCGTTTGCTGTGCTAAACACTTCATGTTACCATATCGGAGATACACCTTTCGTTGCTATGGTAGAAATGGTTGAACAAGTCTTATCAACCAGCCTGCATAGTAGCAAATTCCAAATGAAATCCAATTATTCTAAAATGATATCATTTCGGTAACTCAGAACGTGTTAGTTATTTCAGTTTTATTTAATTGATCACGTCATATATGTTTTTAAAATTTGTTATTTCTCATTGTATAACATTAATATATCGTAGAAGCACTCACTGCCCTGTTTCCGTAACTCAAAAGCGAATTATCTGTGGGGTAAAGAGATTAGGTGAAAATTACTCTTAAAACTGAATCATTTGTATTATTTGAAACCTAAACGAGAATGTCTCTTACTTGTAAACTGTGGAGATAAACAGGTTGTACTAATACTTTACTACACCAGTAAAATGATTTTCAAGTGTACACAGTGTCCAAACAGTGTAGCGGCTAGAACGCTCGTCTCACACTAAAGTAATCGAGGTAGAAAGCTCGGCGCGATCAGTTACGGATTTTTGCATTTGGTAGGAGCGTCGGTACCTTTCTCGCTTAAGGGAGCAGAGGGGAGGCCAATGTCTGAAGCGAGTTTGGAGCCTACTTTCAAAAACTGTTACTTAAGTTATTACGCTAGACAATCATGTTCTCGCAGTATTGTGTTAACAGTAGCCACTCGTAAGTAAATATTTATTGAGGAAAATGGACCTCAAGAGTAAATTATTTTTACAAAATACTACGAAAGACCTAAAGTTTATAGTGATTATTAGGTTTTTGTAATTAAATGTAATACATTTCATGAAAAAAATTTTAATTGATTTTTTTAGCAGTTGTGAAGTTTTTGGCTTATCTATGTGGGATTAGCCTGGGAAGGGGAGAAATTTCCACCCTGCAACCCCTCCTCCTCTCATATTTTCTGATGCCCTGGCCGCTGCCAGTCAGAGTTATTTATCTTTGGAGATATTATGTTTCTCTAACACAATTATTCCAGAGCTGTTTATATCAACCTCATATTACTCGTGCTGGCCTACACCACTCAGCTATTTTATGTTTTCACGTGCGGTTTTAAGCATTCCTCTTTTAGGGAAGTTGGTTGATATCGGGATCCAGTTTGTATAAAATGCGTTTTATTGTTCAGAAATGAGCAACTAGCAAATAACCTTAGCTTCAGATAGACTTTCAAGAATGGTTACACCCTTCCAGGATATACTTAGACAAGTCCGATATGTCAAACGTATTTATCCCTCCAAATATTTGCGAGAAATTGTCTATCAGAATTTGTCGGTATTTTTTAAAAACACTATACGTATATAGCTAATAATATGGGATATGAATACATTATTTAAGGGCGTTGTCTGGGTGACGCAATTCTGATCTCTAGGGACTTAGACATGCCGTAGCGCTGAAATTACAATGAAATGGCGCGCTGTCGTTACGATGCCAACTTGTCTGACACTTTTTAATATTGCGAGTCGAACTTTTCGTACTTAAAATTTACCTAGTAAACACTAAGGAACAGAAATTGATAATTGAATCACCCAGTCCAATATGACGTTTACTAACCGCTTTTTGTAAGCAGACATAATTCACGCATGTTGAAAGTTTTAAGGTAACAGCTATAGAGCTGAAGCTCTTATAGTGTTCGGCAGGCGCAATGTTGGTGTGCCTGCGGAATAGTTTTGCGCGCTCGAGGTACGGAGCCAATGATGTGAAATCGACACTGCCATCCACGTACTTCAAGGGACTAGTCGTCCTAACATCGACCCTCTGCTCATAAAAGAGGAATAGTTGGAATGTCATGTTTGCGTTTACAAATTTGAACTGTAAAAACATAAGATTGCTAAGTTGACATTTTTGAGACAGTGCGGGTACTCTACTATCATGTAATGCTTTCGACATGTTGCAAATAATTCTGAAAATTTCAGTGGTGCCCTACTAATTTATTTGTATGAAGTTAGAAGAAAAGTTGAATGCAGTTTTCTAACGTAGTTTTACACAAATGCTGTTAAACATTTTTTTTTATATAACACAACAATAAAGCCTTTTCTAGAGGCAACCGAAATATGTTCAGGGTTAATATATTAGCGATAGCCACATTGGGCACATGATTCGTACTATCCGCCATATTTTCAAAACACGCTACAGTACAGTAAAGCTTTGCTTAATTGTGTACATTTCCTCACAAAACATGTTCAAACACTCCACCAACTTCAATGCATTTTGCTGCTCTGATAAGACAGCTACTATGTTGCTGTTCTGAGCTCATCAGTACATTGCTTTACTTGAGCACAAGCATAGTAAATACGAGCGAGAAGTTCCTCTCTTGTGTCCACCCTGCGCGTGTAGACTTCGCTTTTAAGCCAACCCCACGCCGTGTGGAAATGTACACAATTAAACAAAACATACGATAACAGTATTGTGATTTACCATCACCTGCACATTTCCCATTCCTTGTTGTTTTCATTCGGTTTCTCTGAAACGGTTAAGAAATGGGCATGTGTTTATTAGAAACATTTTGTTCAGTATCACCAGTACTATCACCCCTCAAAGCATGTACCTTTCCTCCCGACTCATTCTGAATAATGTGGAGCCATTGGAAATAAACACTTCACATATTATAATCGGATGTTATTAACACTGTTGGTATGCTGCATAACGTAATACCTCTACGATTAAAACAAAATATAGACACTACAAATCTATGGTTCAAGAATAAAAAAACTAAACTACAAGATATAGACTGCTGAAGAAATACTCACTAGCATGACAAGTGCAGGGGGGATAATGGCACTAATGTGATGGCAACAGCCGGCACCGTGTAGTAGGCTTTACTTTCTTGCAGATTTCAAGAATGCTGAGTATCTTCGACTATTTCAGTAATTTCCCGAGCTTCATAAAGTGCTAAGAACATTTGCTCATCAACCAGTGACAATGGCTCTCATATTTTTACATTTCCTAAAACGTTTCACAAACAATGATTTATCTTTTCTTTTTGCATTTGAGGTGGTTGGTGTCACACTGACTAAATTCATGGACGTGAAAGAATATTTAATCAAATTTTTGCAACTCCAAGGATGAGCATGTTTCAGTTTGAACTTTTCCTTTCCGTGGTTTACAATAAATATGTTGCATTGTGATTGAGGCAATGCAATCAGGAACACTAGGAAATTTCTGATGTCTCTTTCCCACGTCTTCGACTTTATACTACTCGTTTAGTGCTGTTGGTGTTAGTGTTGAATAAAAACAGTGCAATTATTGACATAGTTGTTCTTAACATAGTCACATATGCTTGCACATACAGAAGAAACTGGAACAATCACTTCGTTTCACACGATGCAGTAGAAAGTCGTTGCCAATGACATTTTGAATAACCTCAAGGTCAAGTTATGTCTTGTCAACAGTTGCTGGGAAAAATAGATCCTTTAAATCCTCATCAGTGTACACACATTTTTGATAAGTGAATTATGGTGACAGTTCAGCAAGAACACTTCTCACAAACGAGAGCAACAAATCAAAGCTTATCCACATGTTATGTTGTGACATTATAACTGAAGGCATTGAGACAAGAACAGCTGATGGAAAAGATTACAAAGCCGACACGTGCATTGCGCGATGTAAAGAAAACAAACCTTTGACTAACTGAAACACAGCAATTAAAGGGGAGGACACTGCATTGCTTGAATTGCTTATTGCAATAGCTTAATGACGAAGCAACATATTTTCATCAAACCAGGAAGAAGCAAAAGTTAAAACAACAACATAATCATCCTTGGAGTTACGAAATAGTGTATATTCAAAAATAATTATTTTTGTCCATGCATTTATGGGGCGTGACACCACCTTAAGTGTATAAAGAAAATATAAGACATTGATTGTGAAACTTTTTAAGAAACAAGAAAGTTCCAGAGTAATTGTGTATTTATTATACAATGCGTAATCGACACAAGAGTAGGTTTCACTTGCTGGTGAGCCAATTTTATTGACCCTTTATTAAGCTCGGGAAAATTACTTAATCAGCCATAGATACTCTGCTTTCTTGAAATCTGCAAAAGGTGAGCCTGATCGTCCATCACAGTCACACACGTAAGGCTCGAACCAGACGCAGAATTCTTTCAGAGTGTTTCTGCAAGTGTAGCAGTGGTTGGGCAACCACCTTAGGGGATGGATATGAGTGAGTGAGAGATGTTTGGTCAGCGCTTGTGATAGGTGACACGAGGTGAGTATGGAGTGACGCCGGAATGAGAGGGCAGGGGAAACAGGAGATCCCCGAGAAAACCCACCGACCAACGACATCGTCTGGGACGATTCCCATATGCAAAAATCCGGGGACAGACTCCGCCGGGAATCGAACCCGGATCGCCTTGGTGGGAGGCGAGACCACAGCGGCCCCGTGGGATGGTTACGAGTTTATGATGAAGCACTGGAGGCCCTTTTAATCAATGACTCTGCCGCACCTGGCTAAATCTTGAAGGCAGTATTTTTTGCAGATATGCGGCGGTTTGTGATGGTCGATGCAGGTGTCGGAAACCTGGGATGAAATCCACCTCAGTCTGCGGCAACTGTCAGGCATCTTGTACGAATGAAATCCCACCAAAATATGAGGTTCTCGATGAAAAATGTTTGCCTAAATAATATGAATTTTCAACTATAATCTCTCTCTCATCTTCTTCCCCAAGGATAACAGTTCGGCAACTCGCTTGTCTGATGCCAGCACAAGCTTTATGACTCAATTTTAAAGGCCAACAATACACATGTAGCTGGCATGAGTGGGCATAAGGCGCTCTTGTTGGGCCTTCTAGACTGCTAAACACTGCCTGCAGTTGCCATAATTAGTGTCTTCATCCTCCTGCACTCATCACGCTAATGAGAATTTGTTCAGTAACCTATATCTTGTACTGTGTTTTTTTCGTCGAACCAATGGCTATCAGTGCATGTTTTGTTTTTATAGTAGAGTTATTATAACACCGTAGTAATACGTTACATAGACGGTTCGGGATAGAGTGAGCACTCAAAGAAGCCCTGCTTAAGTTCAATTTTTCGCGAATTTGTATCATTCCGCACGTAACAGCAAACGACGGGAAATGTATAACCTCTCTGGACACATCACTTGATGTTTGCGCGAGTAAGATAAAGTGCGGAGACGGTAGGAACCTATATGATTCGAAAAAAAGTTCAAATAATGATATAAATACAACTATGTCGATTTCGGTTTATTTTGTTTCATTATTGTTGTATTGAAGTATAAAATTATAAGGGACTATTTTGTGTAATTTCGCTGCCAACCATGAAAGGAGTAAGGCAACTGTAGTTAATGTTGAAGTATATGCACAAACGCCTAGTGATATTTTTAAGATGTTAAATTTTTAGTGCTCACTTTATCCCGTAAGACCTGTAGTAGCTTATTTTCCTTTACATGTTTACGTAAAAATGATGTAGTCATTGTAAACGTTCTTCAAAAAGTAATAATTTATGGAATTCATTACGTCTCCCCTGTCTATGTTGCGCTTAATCTGCGTTACATCACTCTTACAATTTTTTCATTAACTGTTGAAACATGTTCGCTATTAATTTACTTACGTAAATAAAAACAAGTAAAATAACATTCAAGACAGTAACAGGGTGGTATTTCCAAAATATCTCACACGATATAAATGCTCATTAGAAGCCTTTCATAAGCGGTAAAAATTTCACTCCAACAAAAAAAAATGTAAAAACATAATAACTGGAATGGTATTTCATAATATAACTTGTGGATTCAAACAAAAGTAGGATTGTCGCGTACCGTAAAACGGGGTGAATAGGATCACCGTGGGATGAATAGGATCAAAATTTGAAACTAATTTCTCGTCAAGAATGTTTCTTTTTAAAAGTTACATTCCAATCAAATTATCTGTCAACAGCATTAATTTCCAATCAAGGAAAAAAAGTTTCTAAAGCAAATATTGCACTGATAATTTCGTTCTATATCTTTTGATCCTTTTCACCCCAGCGATCCTATACACCCCGTTTTACGGTACATTGAGCTTTGTTACAGAGTCGTGTCCAATATAATGATAGTCACCACACCGAATCTAATTGAAAAACTAGTAGGCCTATGACATGAAAATCTACTCGCCAGTATAGTGTATTGTTAGAGGTACGTCAATTTCGCAAATACATTCCAGGTCAGGTTGAACGCCAAAAATATATAATTCGTAATCACGTGTGTGATTGGCTGGCGGCTGTCACGAAACGCATTTGATTACTATGCAAGCCAGTAGTAAATAAGGGAATGATTCATAGAGCTATCGCTTGTAATGTTATAAGCCAATAAATAATCGACACTATCCAGTGCGTGTACAGGACTGAGCAATCATAGGCTACTGCCAGATGAATCCGCGAAATCGACGTACCTCTGTGTACTGTGCATAAGGGTGAGGTGGGTGGCAATTTGTATGCCAAAGTCGTCTGTTCCATACCCTTGCTTCCAGTAACTAGCCGTAGGAAAAATGTCCTGGTGGACGAGCGTATTTGAATAATTAGTATATGTCAAATAATTTTAAATAGTGTAGAATGTAATCACATGTAGACTTACGCGTAAATGATACAGTAATAGTCAATAAATCATAGGTAGACACTTTTTTTTTTTTTTCGCGAAAATGTTTTGGCGTCAGCTTGTTTCAATGCCTTACATTAACATCTGCTCCTCCTATGTATGGTCGGTGGTTATGTCACCGCTCCTCTACAATATAGATACGTTGCCAATGATCATGAGGAATGGCTTCAGACGTGTACCTGAGACCCTGGAACTAAAATTAAGAGTCAATAATAATAGGCAGTAATCAGAAAAAAAAACTCCAAAACTTACATTCGTTTACCTACTAAAAATTTTTAATTTATGTTTTCACTTTACATAAGATATTGCCATTTTTTATTTAATTTATAAAGTCAAATATGTGACTTTCAAATCAAAATTACTGTGTCTATGATCATTTCAAATTTCAAACAAATTTAAATGATTCAAATGTCAAAATATTCATGTGTTATTACTGTAAATGTTTTAAATATACAAATCTTATAATAGCCTTCGTTTGCTCGTAGTCTCACACAAGGAGCGAATAATAAGCCAAGACATTCTGATACAGTTTCAAGACATAAATGAAACATGTGTTAAGAATACATTCGTTGTATAATATCGACCACAGCTTTCTAAAGCCTGTAATTGTTTTACTAACAACTGGTGAAAATACATGGTGTTCGGAAATTCATATTATAAACTTCTAGGGCTAGTAGAGGAGACTGAGTAGACAATATTTTGAATAGAAAGCCATGTCCAGAAACGTGCCGTGCTACAGCCATTACAATGTGTCAGATGTGCCGGTGATGTTCTGCAACCGGATAGGCAATATGACGTCAGAAGAGCACCATGTAAAATGAGGTGTAAGTCGTAAGTTACAGGATTAAGTGATGTTCGACGCATTACAGAAGAAAGTAAAATTTATTTGGTAACAAAACCAAAGCAACAAAAATGACTTTCATTTGTTACACTAACACGTAAGTAAACAGTAGGAAAAAAACACATTTCTGACTATCTTGTGCATTGGATGTGTTCAATACGAAACTGCTCAAATGATCTTCTGACGTCTTATCCGCTTGCAAAATAACAACGGCACATCAGACATAATGTAATGGTTGTAGCACAGTACGTTTCCGGACATGGTTTCCTATTCTAAATATTGTCTACTCAGTCTCCCCTACTAGCCCATGAAGTTTGTAATATGAATTTACGAACATCCTGTATTTAAATAGACTGCGAAAACAAAATATTCAGATACTTGAAAACTGCTCAACTTATCGAAAAAAAAAAAAAAGCCTTACGTACACTCGGTATGTGCGCGTAAAATACAATAAATAAGCATCATACTAGTTTATTAGCTAGTAATGTGTTTCCATTCATCAGTAACTTGGTTGATATTGGAAAGTTGCATACTAGAGGCGTACTGTAACTGTGAAGTATTCCTGGGTTTTTGTACCTGGTATTGTACACACGCTATTGGCGAAGCGTAAAATTTTACGTCAAGCAGTGCTAAGCGCTAACTATGCTTATCTTTGAGTTGCACAGAACAATTTGTGAAAGTGTAGGTACATTCTCCTGTCAGTGGCGTATAAGAGGTAAGGAACGAGATCTCCAGCAAAACACAGCGGTCTCAAGAACGCACCTGCTACGTCATCAGAGTGTATAGGCTAATATAATAGAGTTTGCCGTGGAACGCGACCACGAATCACCATTGACAAATTTCTCGTGAATCCGGAAATCAACGTTATAGAGTCGAAATAATTCCGTTGCCACTTTTAAAAAGCACATAAAGGCGATACTGTTGTCGACACACGAGCCAGTCTAGCTTTTATGGACTGCCTGTCTTCCGTACCATAACGCTTGCTGTATAGGACTCGTAACACTTTGTTTAGAGGTGAAGCGAGGTAGTGTTCTTAAGGAAACGGTATTAGATCGACTAAGCACGTGTCTTAAATGTGCCAGTCAAACTCAGCCAATAGAATATTTTTGCTGGGGCCGTTCACGTGTTGTTATGCAATTTTTTCCACGTCTCTCGCACGCTACTTACTTGACAACCCCAGTCAGTCTTATGGTGCTATAGACAACAAAAGATTTACAACTGAAATCGTATCTAGGTCGTCCGTAGTTAAGCCATAGTCAGACCCTAACTGTAGGACTTGAATTTTGGTGATTTATACATTTCGCAAAATGTGCAGCGTATTTTACCAATTGCTTGCCAAAAATATAGTTTAATAAAAATTGAGACAAACAAATGAATCGGGAATTTGCAAAAGGGACCAAGTCCACTTTTTCAGAAAATTCAGGTTATACGAGATATCGACTCTCCAAAGTATTCTCTTGACTGTCAGCAACAAAAGAAACCATGTCCTATACAAGAAATACGTTAAACGGACTAGCCCACGAATGTGCTAATAGCTAGGGCCACGGCTTTGTCGCGAAAAGATTTTTGCCCCACTTTGTTTCAGTGACTCACGTGCACATCGGCAGTTCTGTTTCAAGGTTATTGGCAGCGTGTCTTTGTTCAGACATGTATTTCAATTGACTGCGACAATCAGAATGAGATTATTGTGACTCCTTACGTCTGTAATTTTCCAAGGTAAGTGAGAGTAAAATTATCCAATTACGGGCGGTGTACCAGACCTGTAGACGTGCACACGACGCATCGAAACCAAATGTTGCAAAAATCTTTTCACCATAAAATCGTGGCTCTACTAATAGCGCATTATATTGTTTATGACTTACATGACTGTAGTGCAATAATCAGTTTCCATGTGGTTTAGTAGTTTTGCACTAGCATATACTAAGGTACCAATAATCACACCAAATACATTATGCTTTCTCTGATAGCGCAATACGTAACATTGCTTTATGGGTATAAAGTCCTGGGTGGTGTTGTTTTTGCAAAATATGTTTCCATGTATCATATCAATAGATTTTCACTAGAATATACCAACGTTTCACTAATATCTACTCATGACATTATGTTTTTCGTGCCATTGTTAGAAAGAACGCTACCTTTTTTTTAAAAAAAAGGTACCAAGTCCAATAACATTACTAATTTCTAAAAAATAAAAGATAAAAGCGTGCCTATGTCAATTATGTTTAATATTATTCCGCACACAATATACTTTCAAGTTATCCATTATTGATAACCTGTTTCACTCTCAGATCAACTATAATACGTTTTTTGTTGTTTTCCAGCAATCTATTTACTTGGACTTGGTCCCTCCGAAAATTCCTGAGTCAAATACATTTTAATTTTACACAAAATAATACCTTACTACAGCAGAAATACTGAGTAATAAGTCAAAAGAGTTTTAAAAACTTATATTGGTTAAAACAAAAAAAAAAAAAAATTCTGGTCCTACAAATTCTTACGTAAAACATTTTATAGCCATTATAAAAAACGTAACCTATAGCTCGGTCGATTAACATACAGGTTCAAGTCCAGGTCAGACCGAATAAAAAATTATTTTTAATTGGTGTTACATTACGATCTAAAATATCTCTCAAGCGTTATGTGTGATATTCGAACACTTTGAAACGAGTAACTTAATATTCAACTATTGTGATGAAGTAGAGAAGTATAACGTTTGGTTTTATCAGCAAATTGCAACATATTCGACCTTCACGAATTTGAAATGTTGCTGTACGCGGAGGGTGAAGGGAAGGTGAGAAAAGTTGTTTTTAGGTAATCAAACACATTTTCTAAATTCTTGTTATTATATTCTTTCAAAGAAATTCATTGAAAAGTTAAATAGTTGAAGAACTACACTCCCCAACTTTTATACTTTAATAGAAAATAAAAATTTGTGGTAATGTTTTATAATGTATATTTGAATTACGGGTAAATGTAAAGAAAATACTCAACCGAATATATATATATATATATATATATATATATATATATATATATATATATATATATATATATATATATATATATATATATATATATACATATATATATCTATATATATATGTGTGTGTGTGTGTGTGTGTGTGTGAAAACTTTAAATAACTTCATTCTGCAATCAACGCAATCAAACACATATTTGGCTTTGAAAGATTCAACTGCACATTTTGCGCGTGGTACGTACATTCACCTGTATGAGTAAGTGCTCTGCGCGAAGGCAGCGCTATCCTTTGGATTTTCTAGAAAATAAACCCTCAGGAAACACACTGCACTCTTTCAACTGTCTGTCGAAGTAAACATCCAGAGTTCTGAAATCCTTCAACAGGGTGCGGTATTACTGTTAGCTTTGTTGCAGTTATAAAACGTGTCTCAGATTTTCGGCAAAATGACTTTCTGCTAAACGACTTTCAGCACGACGATTTTAAACAAAACTAATTTTTCAGATGTGAACAGGAGTGCGAAAATTTTCGGCGAAACGAGTTTCGGGAAAACGACTTTTGCTAGTGACTATCTACAAATATAATTTTCGGTGTAACGACTTTCGGGTAAACGACTCTGTATGTAATTAAGGAAGATACTGAAAAATTCGGTAAAACGACTTTCGGGAGAACGACATTCGGGAGAACGACTTTCGGTCAAGTGACTTTTCGGCAAAACGACTTTCGGCAAAATGACATTTCTGATGAATTATTTTCGGCGAAACGATTTTCGGGAGAATGATTTTCGGGAAAACGATTTGAATTCAGAATAGAGCGCTGAAAACACAATTCAGGAAAACGGTTTTCGGGTAAATGGCGCGCTCCCCAACAAAGCAGAACCATCGTACTGTATTTTAGTGTCATGAATTTGATGCGAAATGTTTACACCGGGTAAAATGACGCAAGTGTGGGATAATATGATGCATGTGTGGGTAATATGGCGCAGGAAGACATTGTGCGCCAAATTTCCACATCTGGTAGTTCATACAAATCAAGCACTTATTTTTTTTTTACACATTTTTAAGTATAAACTTACGTGACCCAAGGAAATAAAAGGCTAACTACATATGATTACAGTAACTACTATTTTATTGTTATATAATATGCAAGTATCACAATACCTTTTCGCAAAGTGCGGTGTAAAGTTACAAGAAATCTCCACAAAAATAACATCCGTTCACAGCTTCGGCTTGAGCACAACTGGTGACGCGTTGATTCGAGCACGTAGTCACCACGCCTGGCGCTAGAGTTCAGCACCTGTCAAGCACTTCTACGATGGCTGGCTTACCAGAAACACCCCTGCGTCATTTTGCCCGCCGCGCCAAATTCCCCCACTCTCCCCTACACCACAATAGTGGCTGTGCAAATACTTACGATCAATGTAATCATTCATAATACCTTTCTTATTGTCTGTTAGATTTAATTTTTGTTCGGTAAAACGTCGCTTTGTAAGGGTGGATATCTCCCTTACAAGTTACTGTACGATATTTTTCGTATGTAATGTTTTCTAACCCATTTTGGATAGAGCAATTGAGCACTTGCAAACACAATGTACGCAGTGCCTATGCTCTCCTGGTACTCTGTCGCTTCAGCCGAAGCTTCGCGTGCGTTTTTCACGGAAACTATGAGCCACAGACAGTTGCAATACGAGGACCATTTTTATTTCAAAACTCGCTATACTCAATAAAACATCGTCAAATGTTCCACTAACCCGATGGCACAAACGTTTAGTCCACTTAGAGGGTGGCCACCCCTGTTCTCTTAGTAATGGCTGAAGGTATCAACCAGTATTTGATGTGGGTTTGAAGACTATTATAACACAAATCAATGTTCAGAGTACTGTCGTTTTACATAATTCTGTTTCCGATATTTAAAATAAATACGGTTTTCAAATTCGATATTCTGCGACTCATTACTCCCACAATATAACACTTAGGTACAAAGTGTCCTGCATATGTCCTACTTTATTTTCCATAAGGAATCACCTCCCTGCGTTCGTACCTGTAGTTCAGGACCATTCTGTATATGTATATAATTTATTTATTTGTTTATATCATTATAAACGAAACAACCAAAGACAGTGACACTACTTTTCCGAGATACTGTAATTTCACAAATTTTAAACAATGATAAATTGGAACCCACTTCATAATTAAAAATAACACATTGTGTGTATTTAATAGTCTACAGTTTTCCGAAACTTGCATCAACAACGAAGGTTTATTTATAATATTGATTCCCCCACACAACTCTCATAAATAAGTGCGTAATTTGCATTTGAAAACTTACAGCAACATCCAAACCGAGCAACATAAATCATTGGCCAAACTCTGGGATTGCATTAAAAGAACCCTGGTTCTTACACGAACCATGTCATTCTGTTTTAAGTTCTCCACCGTTTTCTGAAATCCAGTGTAGGTAACTGTCTGCATTATGCCTTAACATAGTTCACTCCCCAATCATGATTGTGTGAATTGAATATTGAATGCCTCCATCTCTTCCTTACTCCTCCTTCAAGAACAAAATGTTATAAATTATTTATTGTATGAAATCCAGATATCCCCACATTGCTTGAAGAAAATCTCTGTTGATTTTCTTTAGTTAAAAAAAATAGAATAACTGATTTTAATTAGTATAAATTATAATCAACATGTACCTCATGATTTAATAACGGTTGTGTAACAAATTATGAGTATTCACACATTAGAATATTGTATTTATCACACTATTTATGACTAAGTTCTAACTAAAAATACTTTTTCATATCAGACAGTCATACGCTGTTCAAAATACGACCCATTAATGATATCAACAAACGCTCACTATTAAGAAATAAAGGAAGTCGGCTAAATTAGGCTTTGATATATACAGAAAAAAGAATTACGAAGATTTGCGAAATATGGCACACAAACATTATTGTTTAAACATGTAAAGTAGTTTGAAATCTGTAACTGCTTACTGTCCAACTTGAATAACTTGTCCAATATCTTTGTACCATTATATACAAGAAAACAACAATGATATAACAAAAACAAATACAGTATTCTCACCAAAAGTTTTCGTCACAATAAATTATGATAAACTTACATAAAAACTAAACAATCGTGAGTAGGTTGAAAATTAATGATTGTTTGAACTACTACTATAAGAGTAAAATTTTACATAAATTATCAACATAGTATTTTTTTTCTTCGTAGGATGCACAATAAAGTAGCCAAAGAACAATACTATTATTTATCTTCGTAAATTCTTATATAGCAAAGCAACTCACAGCAACATAAAATATAACTTAATAGACAGTAGTGTTGTAAATACAGACAAGATTGCATAAAATAAATTAAATTAAATTAAAGTAATGAACCATCTGGTAAAGCTCACGAATCAAGTTGCATTTAAATATTATAGTAACAATCACAGTAATCTACTTGCATTTATACATTTTGACAAATATATGTTGTGACATAATCAGTATAAGAAATACTGTAAACGTATTTTGAAATATTATAATATATGACAATGTAGTTGAAATAATCAAGTTGAACATTAACATATCTGAACATAACATATCAGTACGTTGTATTTTCACATAATTTTCTTTTACTCCATTCAGTAAAATGTTTAACATAAAATAGTTCAGGATATATATATCAGTATCTAAATCAGACCCGCGTTAAGCAGAAAAACAGTATAAAATGTATATAAAAGAATTCGAAACACACTGTAAACCTCATTTTAAAGGGTTTATTGTCCCAGTCCATTGGATCTTATACAAATATGTAAGCTAAACTATTGCAAGTAAACTTCTATTCCATTCCACTAATATTTACGTTAATTTTTATTGTAATATGGCGTTCATTTTTGCTTTTAGAGCTGTACGTAAAACTAAAAACCAGGGACATGGCACGGTTTTGTTATTTAGCTATTTATGTTTAGGATGTTCTTTCGCGTCACCGTTTTATCGTTTTGAATCCCGAACTTGTCTCGACATGAATTTCACTTGGTAATGCAAACGATATCATATCAGAACCCGCAGCATACAATCCTCGTGTGCCCGACATGTAGAAAAATACGTATTTGTTTGTTGTTTTATACGCGCCTCTATTATGGAAGATACTTTTCTTTCGTGTCAAAATATTTCATAGCAGTTGGAAAATACTTGTAACTAGAAGCTGGTAATGTCTCTGAGCACGTTTGATGCTGCTTTCAGATGAATTCCACATTCATACGACGACCTTTGTTGCCACAACGTAATTTCTGTATGATATAATCTTCTGATTGGTGTTGCTGTGGTCGGTCAGCTCGCAGTAACAGTTTGGGCAGTTGAATGTATCAAGTAATCTTTTGACATTATATCCAGAAACATAGCACACAGCACAATCTTGTATTGTTTCTGTTTCCTCCGTTGTTCAATATATATATGTATCCTACAAAAAAGGCGTACTTAGCTACGTATGTAGTACCAACACTATACTTGCATGTAATTAGAATAGAAGAGTTTTTATATTAACGTTTACATTTTTGTGCACACAATAATTAATAAAATTACTGTTTATATCTAAAAAAATAATTTTGTATGAAACTATTTTTAACCACAATGAGGCGCAGAGGCTTATTTGATATGCACAGGTTTGGATGACCTGATTGGAAGCACTTTGAATACGAACTGTGACACATATAATCAAACCTGTTTCATTCAGAGCTTCTAAAACTACGTCGAGCAAAATCATTAAGAGTGTTCAGTGGGAAAATCTGTAATTTCATATTTGTATGAAACAGTGGCGCTGCTCCATACTTACATCATTTCACCCCTCACCAGACCTCGATGTTAGGCACCGAACAAAACCTCTCACCCATAAATGCTCCTTCAGCTGCAAGAGTAAATCGGCTACAGGTTTTTTGTATTTTTTCGCTGAAAATATAATTGGCTGCGTTTCCTACTAAGATGCAATGTTCGCTCTCGAAGTTTAGCTCTCAGCTTTGCTTTTCTTGGAGCGTCGTAGCCCTGCTGTTATTTTGCATGTTTATTGAAAATGTCGCCATTTACTAATCCTGCAGACATTTCCTTATTAGAAGTCTTGCTTGAATGACACATACCCACACTTTTTTCTGGCACGTTTCATTCTTCATTTTGTTTAGCATCGCAAGAGATTTGGAACTGTTTCATGTTCTGTTTTGGAGCGCTAGAGGTACACATACGAGGAAGAGCGAAATTATTTTGTGAGTTTCATATTCAATTTTTGAAATGGTTTGGTTCAAAATGATCTGCACAAAATACGTAGTTGGTCAGGGAAGTACATGGAACTTTAGAATTTTATCATTTTTACTCTTTCAAACCCACTTTAGACATCTAAAAATAAAAATAAAAAAATTCTACCGATCTTACAGTGATATATTTACTATATTGTATATATTTCATAACTTTTTTAATTACCGAAAATCGGTCAACTAAACCAATAAACTTATATGCACGAAAATTCAGAGATCAAGTTGTTAGTGAATGATGAGTTAGTCGAATGCTATACAAGTGGTGTTCCTGGGATAAATGTTTTACTGTAAATAAACCAAAACCACAAATATCAACTAATTAAATAAACTTTAAATTTATACTGAGTTCAATTAAGCTTTATTAACAGCTTATCCATAATTTTTTTTACATATTTATGTATACAGTTTCAACAGTGTGTACGTTTTACGTAGGTGTGCGTTTGACGTAGGCCACATTGCTTTTTACAACCAAACTGCACCATGCAGTGAATGAATATTTTGATTTTAAATTTTGGCCTACACTTTAATCGATTGTACATTCGCAGCTTTATTCGGTGCAAACAACTCATTGCTATGTGGTTCGTATATGTACTTATGTAAAATTGCATTATAGCAATTCATGTTAGTCATACCTTGTGTGAGAACTATCGAAATATTTGTGATAGCGAAGCAACTGAGTTAATGATACCAGATTTAGTATTTTAAAGAAAAATGAATTAGTGCATGTTTTAATAAATTTTATGAACTTATTTTATTTTGGAAATATATTTTGTTGTACATTTGTTAGCAGCTCAAAATCCTTTTATTTGTCTCTCACATACGGTCTCAGAATTACAGGTTTGAAGCTGGACATTTGCCTAATTGTTAGTACTGTGTTTCTGACCACTCAGGAAATTCCTAATATTTTCGTTAAATACGGAGCATCAACAATGGCTTATTCGTTATTATTTTTTTTTTTCATATGAAACAGCACACAAGCATAAGAAATTTATAACTTTTTCCTAGTGATTTAAGAAAAATGACACTCAAACTCAAAGGGCTAAAATTTTTCATTAGAGTTCACTTATGTCTGTGAGTAGCATCATACTAGACTACTTAATTTCTCCTGCAAATCAACGTCATACAATTTGTTGGTGTTATATGTACTCGTGCCGTATTTATTTCAGTCAAACCTGGCACTTCCACAACTCGCAAAGTGAAGAAAAAATTACTGGAAATGCCACAGCCTTACAACTGATGATATATATTGTAGGATAAGAAAAAGCTTAAAATGAGAAATCTTGTAGATTTCTAACAACACCCCGATACATGCATTTGTTTCTGATTTTTTTACAAGTAAATTTCACAAGTGCCATTACTAGGAGGCCTGTGGAGGAAGTATATGAGTCTTACAGAACATATTCATGCCGTTACTAATGAAAACAAAGTTACCAACATAAACCTACCAAAGAAAAGAAATTTATTACATATTGTAAAAATAAATTAAATATAAACAGACCGGTATGGAAGTAGCTTTCAAATTAGTTAGTGAATATCGTGTTCGCGAAGAGAAATTAACACAGAATGCCCACCTTTAAAAAAAAAAAAAAAAAAAAAAAACATGAAATTAAGTTACAACCCATTCAATTTTAGAGGACCATTGAACTAGAAATTTTATGGCTTAGTAATCCTGAAATGCACTAAAAATCACTACATTCAGTTTGTTTGTTAAGGCGAAAGCCCCTTATAAAACTTGGCGTCAGGCATGTCACAAATCATAAGAATTTGACAGATACAACACAAATACGAGTTTGAGAATTTGGAGTTGGAAAGGGCACACATCAATCGTCATTTTAACCCAAAGAACAAAATAATTGGATTGTTAGTCATCCAGTACAAATTGTTATAAGTACCTGATTTTTTACCTAAAATATGAACTAAATTCAGCTGTAAGTGACATATTATATTAATTTTTTAATGCTGACTTCCAACTAATGTGTTCCTGGGGCTAATCTTCACCGACTGAACCCTAATTGTTCTGTCAAAAGATTCTCAACAAATTTTAATTAATTATTTTTGGTATAGGGGTTCCTGAAATCAAACCATTTACAATTAATATTAGAGAAGTTTTCTTACATATCTGGTTTCTAAAATATACATGCGATGTGGTCTGACGCGTATTTGAATGTGGAATTTTTTCAGAACAATTCATTAATAATTATAGACGTAGGAACTGAAATTTAGATAATCACGCACTACTCCGCTGTACACGACTCCAGACGTGGTACTTAGTCTCTCTGGCACGTCACGCCCAGTTCCCTCCTCACGTCTACTTCTGTCTCGCCGCTGACACGGTGCAAGCATTCGGCTATCATCGGATGGAATGCTCGGGTACTTCCGTGACTCGGCATCGCTTGCCTATCCCCTCTCTCACAGCATCGCTTCCCTTCCCCTCTCGTTGACAATGCGGGCCGTGCCTGGACAAATTCCTTTTCCCACGCAGGGTTGCCAGATTGGGCTAAAAGTAGCGGTTTGGGCTACTATTTTACAGCATTCGCTACTAGATTTTTCATTTGGGCCACCTGCTACTTTTTGGGCTATTTCAATTTTTGTGTGTGCTATTTTGGGCTACAAGAGCAGGGAAATTTTTATGAACACTTGGGATATTATTAAATCATATTTGAAATTGGCACCCAAATCGTAGCAGCACAGTGGGACAGTTGGCTTTACTGTGTAATAAAAACCGAGGGATTGATAAGACAAGACCTGGTTATTAAGTTACTCCTCACATATACATTGCAAAGATAATCCTTGAAATTTATACTATGTGATATCCCGACAAATATGGATTTCGCTGTCTACTGATTAAAAGGAAAAGAAGAAAATGTATTCGTTTCATACTCGTGTTTAGTTTCAGAAGCCAGCCTGAGAATCTGGTTTATGCAATATCCTGTTTCGTAACATCCTCAACCCCCCCCCCCCTGGACATTTCGGTACTCGGTAGTTGATCTCGTGCTGTGCAATGTGCGGGTACATCACGTTCGCGTGGTTGATTTGAAATAGCCGGCAACTGTTAAAAAGCTGCATGAGTTATGTAGGCCTGTACGTAGAACGATAAACTTGTTAAAATATTTTGTGCTCTGTTTATGTGCGTGTTGTTTTCTGTGTGACAAACATCCGTCATGGGTAAATGGGGTAAATACAATAAAACATTTAATCGGGCATGGCTTAATGACCCAGTTTTCTCCAGCTGGCTCCAAGAAGTGACAAGTGATGCTAATAAAGCAAGGTGCAAAATTTGCAAAGTAGACATAAGGGCACACAAATCTGATTTAAAAAACATGCCGAATTTTCCAAGCATAGGCAAAATTCGGCTGCCATTGTCTCGCAAAAAATATTTAAAACTTCTTTTCCTGTTCAAACACTAAGTAAGTTTGAATAGCAGTTAGCTGTTTTCGTTGCATGCCATACGTCCATACAATGCATTGATCATTTAAGTGACATTCTTAAAAGAGAAATGCCCTCTCCTTCAAGTAGTTGCAGTAAATTTCAGCTGAGATTGCACAGGACAAAATGTACTGCATTGATTACAAAAGTAGTGTCCCCTGTTCTTCTTCGTGAACAATGCAGTGACATGTATGATTCACCTTTTTCATTAATCATAGATGAATCAACTGATATTGCGTGTGCAAAGCACTTGTGCTTATGTTGCAGATGTTACAGTTCTTCACAAAATGAAATAGTTTCTCAGTTTTTAGGGTTGATAAGTGTCACAAATACAACAGCTGATGTGTTGTACAAGCACATAAAGGATTTCTTCCAGCATCTTGATCTTGATCTTAATAATTGTTTTAGGGTTGATAAGTGTCACAAATGCAACAGCTGATGTGTTGTACAAGCACATAAAGGATTTCTTCCAGCATCTTGATCTTGATCTTAATAATTGTTTTGCTCTTGCAACAGATGGTGCTTCTAACCTTTGTGGTTGTAAAAATTCGGTGTACACTTTAATGAAGAAAGATGTTCCGGAATTGATATTGGTAAAATGTATTTGTCATTCCCTTCATTTGGTTTGTTCTCATGCATCTGAAGGGTTACCCTCTAACATAGACTATATGCTCAGAGAAACATACAATTGGTTTCATAGATCAGCTCTTAGAAGAGAGTCCTACATGGATATTTATAAACTAATTTATGATGGGAAAGAATCGCTGCAGATGATTCCCTTATCTGGTACAATGTGGCTAGCTAGAAGCAATTGTGTCAAAAGAGTTCTTGATCAGTATGATGCATTAAAACTTCATTTTCAGTTATCTTCTTCAAACTGCGAAAAGTATTTATCAAAGGGAACTTCATGTCATGTATTCTGATGCTGCAAATGAAGTTTACCTCACATTTCTAAGGCCTATACCAGCTGATTTCGAAAGAGTGAATCTTCTTTTCCAAAAAAAGCATGCAGACCTCTGTAGCATTTTGAATGAATTGGGAGGATTTGCTCTTTCAATGCTTAGGAGAATCCTTACCGCACAAAATGCAAATATTCAAGTAAATTTTGAGTTCAAATCAATTTATCTTCCCCTAGAGGAAGTAGATTTTGGTTACGAATTTGGCCTATTTCTGAAGAGCAGAATTCAGCTTGGAGAAATATCAGAAAACTCTGCTAGGAACATAAAAGTTAGATGCCAGGCCTTCCTGATTGAAGCATACAAGCAGCTACTTTCCCGTATCCCCAAAAACATAACTGTGTTAAAGAAAGTGCAGAATTTTTCGCCCAGTGTTTGTTTAAGTCACACACGCCCAAATTTTTGTCAACTTCCTATTGAATTACTAAAAGACAAATCCAATCTTGGAGACTTAGAAAATCAGTGGAGACTTCTTCTCACAATGGACTGGAAAAACATTTTTGACGGAGAAATTCCCTCTGATTGGTCAGAATTTTGGAGCAAAGCCGTCGAGGTAAAAAATGCAGGAGGGGACTATGTTTTCAAACAGTTAGCAATCTTTGCGTTACAAGTTTACAGTTTACCAATTAGTAATGCAACTGTAGAAAGAGTGTTCTCACGAGTCACAGCTGTAAAACCAAACTCCGTAGTCGCATGAGTCTAGAACTTCTTAGCTCTATTTTGCGAATCAAAATAAAACTTGAAGAAAATAACAAGTGCTGTGTCAACTTCTAACCTTCTCAGGCAATGTTGAATTTCTCTTAAGAGATTTACAAGAAAGAAACCTATGAAGTAGGTAAAGAGGAGGAGATTGAAGAAATTTTGAGATCTGTGCAATTTTAAAGTGAGTACCTACATATATCAAACAATTTTTATTTTTATTGTTTTTATTCTGGTTTTCAATGTGTGTTGAGTGTTTCATAAGTTCACGCCTGAAAAATCACAACTACCATTTGTGCACCATACAACGTAGCTATTACTAGACTTATTAAAGCGAATTTAATTGCATTATTGTGGAACTATATTTTGTTTCGAATTGAACACATTAATAAAATATTTAAATACGGTATCACTAAAAATGAGAAAATCTCATATTGTTAGGAATTCCAGTTACTTGACCCTGAAACAGGTATTTCGAGTGTTTAAACTTTATTTCTTTAGCAGTATGTTATAAACCATAGAAATATTGGTGAGTTTTTAAATATTTTGTTTCGTAGCTAGAAAGAAGAAAATTAACTATGTATATATTGTCACAAATGTCGATTTGCATGCTAATCAAGCAACACAGCACATGTATTTCTTCTTTTTTTATATTATTTAATTTTAATTTAATTTGTTAAATTTAGTTACACCTAGGAAGCTGACCTAAAAAGGAAAATATGTTTTGGGCTACTTCCTTCACAATTTAGCTACTTTTTGTTGGCTTTTCTGCTACTTTTTATCTTGGGTATCTGGCAACCCTGTTCCCACGTAGACAAGTTACGCTGTATCAACACCGTGGAGCAGCGATTCGTCTTCTCTTCTTTACCAAACATTATCACTCGCTCTTTTTGATATCGCGTCGGCATATTTCTCTCTCTCTCCCTCTCTCTCCCTTTCTCTCTCTCTCTCTCTCTCTCTCTATATATATATATATATATATATATATATATATATATATATATATATATATATTCCATTAGGGCGTCGCCTACCTGCGTGTCAGAGGCTCAGACGTGACGGAGCTGTAAGGGCGACCGTGAATCGTGCCAAGTGCTGAACTATTAAGTGTATGCAAAATTTTCGCCAATCAATTTGTTGTACTATGGGACTTTCTTGTTTCTACTTTTTTAAAGATAATAATAACATGATATAATTATTACTATTACTAGCTTAAACGAGAGCAGACATCGGAAATCTGATTGGCAAATTTGTTTAAAATGGTTTTTTGCCACGACAGCTATTTTTTTTTTCAAAACAATAAATTATACTGTTTCGTTACTTACATAATTATTTAAAACCATGCTATTTTTTTTACTGCCTTGAAAAAGTCAGCCAACATGAATAAAACGATTTTAAACAAAACTGCCAAATCAATTTTTGACATCTGCTTTCGTTTAGGAGTAAAAAAATTAATATCTCTATAAAAGTAGGAACAAGAGAGCTTGGCTTTAAGCGTGACCATATAATTTTATTGGTGTAAAGTCTGTAGCAAAGTTCAGTGCCGCTTCATATTACTGAAATAAATGGTTACTATTTTATTAATTATCTTTGCACTTGTATGGTAACTAATATGTTCACTATAATATTTTTTTTCCACAAACTAGTAGCTTAAAAGTTTTATTCATACTTGATTTTCGGTATTTCTGTAACTTTTATATCTTTCCACCACTTAAACTGCAGACAGTTGAAAAATTATTAAATCGCTTACTAGGTAGGCCTATTTATGTAGTAAGAGGTTTCCTGCAGAATTTTAAATTTTTAAATAATTTTTATGTTTGTACGATGTATGTTTTACTTTATCGACATGTACTGTGACTATGCTGGTATGTTTTTGCTGTAAACTATTTGTGATGTAGCTTGTGGTAGTTCGGCCAGGGGTAACAAATAAATAATTAAGAAAACGAAAGAAAGTGATCCATGCAATTTGAAAATCGGATAATGATTAGAGACAGGAAAAATGCACAGATTCACTGACTTACGTACTAGCCTCAAAGAATATCTGCATACTTAAGGCTGCACGATAACACAGTAATTTCACATGTTTGGGCCTGTGTTTAATTGCTTCTTTATTACTGGTTCAGCATCCTCTAGCAAGTATAAACTGAGTCAAGAGTCAATCGCTAAAGTGACATTAATTTAAAGGTGTTCAAAACACACGCGCAGTGGTAGATACAGCCATACAGGAATTGTGGGGGAGGGGGGTGCTGTGGCTGAATGTATTATTATGTGTATATGTATGACTCCAGGTAAATAAAGTAAATTTGTATGACTTGTCTCTACAAGTGGTGTCCAGACGTGTTGTTGATTGACGGTGGGAAGGGAGGGTGCGATAGGAAGTGAGAGAGCGAGCGAACGCCTGGGAGCGTGAGGAGAGGAAACGCTGACTCGAGGCGGGCGGCCGAGTAATGATTGCACTGTGTCAGCGGCTAGACACTTCTCTCACTTCTCGTCCGGGCGGCCGGGAAGGAGGATGGCGAGGCTAGCAGACTGTGCCGTTTGCGCGTTCTCCTGCTACATGCTTATCTCGTGCTGGGTAGGAGCTGCGAGTGTCGCACCATATTGATAGCATACACACATTTCAACATATAATTTTACCACCGTAGCTTCGCTTGGCTGTGAACGCAAATGAATAGGAAGTTAACAGAGTTGGTAAAACTTGTGTTGTGCGATGGGATGTAAATCGAAGCCTCCACCATCTAGAGCTATAAAGAGAAGGTTTTACGGCAATAAGTTGAAGAATATTGACAAGAGAACTTCCATGACGAAGGACGAACTTGCGTTAGTCTGAACGGAAATTATTTACTGTATGACACAGGTTAAATTTTTAAGTAACATCACGAACACTCTGGTTTTATGGATTTAATTTACATTAAACCGTGCGTAGACACAGTTCGAATTATATGTTACAACAAAATTGCAAATTATACACTTGCGCACATTATGGTGGAAGATAAGAGACATAATTTGTAGGCACCGTGACTTCCGTTTCAAAAGCGTTCCTGCTGTGAAAAATGTAAAATAAAATGGAAATGCCACATGAATACTAACACATTCATCTGTAAAGTTTCTACGTTCAGTTATTTATCTCCATTATTGAACTACGTTCAATATTATTTGAGACTATGTACATAGAAAGGGTTAAATAAAAATTAGTATAATATTACGAATTTCAAAGTGACATTACTCCATTAATTGGTTAGTTTATGTCATTGTTAGCAAGTTAGTTTATGACATTGTTAGTATACATGTCTAGTGTGACAGAGGCCATCGATAGCCCCAAGTTCCTTGTTTAGACAGGACAGAAGAATGTGGAATTAATGTTTGTATAGTATGTGCGTCGGACTTTCGTCTATTCAAAATGTGTTTGGTTTCCACCATTTTCTTTTTCGTTCACAAAAAAAGAACATGTGTAAAAAGGAAAAACTTCTCTGTTCAGCCTGTTTACAGTTTAACTAACTTATTTTGAAATCAGCCTTTGAAAAATTAATATATCAACTAAATTTTACATAACGAAGAAAACAAGATCGTGGTTTTTATTGATTGTTAATATTTGATATTTGAATTGTGTTGTCAGATATTAAAGGATAATTTCATTAATTTGTATAACAGGTACATATTTTGATGTTGACATTTTACGGCAGCAATTGGCCGAAGCATTAATACAAATCATTATTTCCAAATAATTGTACATTTGAAGAGTTAGATACACACGGGTCGTAAAAAAAGGTACCCAGGATTTTAAAAAATTAGCTCTTTATCGCGAACAGGTTGTTGCTGATATATTATAATATTATGCATGTGTGTGCGCATATATATATATATATATATATATATATTGTTTGTGTGTGACATTTTACGGTCAGGGGCGTAAACAGAAAACGGATGGGGAAGGTAGTAGGTTATGTATCACCCCTTCCCCCTTTTATGCAAATGAAATCAAAATATTTGAGAATTATTATATCCTACGGAAGTATAAGTAACGCATATATGTTAACGATTGTTGCAAGATAATGTTGATGTATTCTGTCACACATTATGCAAATATATATCCCCCTTCCACAAGATTTTCCAAATATAAAAATGTGAATCACCCTCTCCCCCACAACCTCTTTCACGTCCACTCCGAGACAAACCCTGTTTACTTATCTGTGTATGGTAATCGTTATCCTTCTAACCGCTAAAACGTTTTATTTCGTCTTAAAATGCTCATGAAATACTTTACGATCACAGGCAAAGTAACAATATCGACAATTCAGAGGTTTCGATGGCACGGCAAAAACCGCAACATCTGAAAAGAAACCCTTGCATCCTGAGAGTTGATGAGGGTGAAATAGGTACCGTAGTGAAATATAGATCAGCGCTGGAAATTCGAAGGCGGAGGAAACGAATATCTCCAGTAAAAACCCGCCGACCTGCAGCTGGCGTGTAGAACATCAGTGTGCTGGAACGCCGCTCCCGCACAGCTTTTCCGTCTTTATAACAAATTACAACATCCATGTGTTCACTTTAACGTAAGTTGTGATCTTTTCAGGAAAATTTCCCAGATTCAGAAAAATTTTAATAGAGCACCTGTGTCCAAGGTTCGATTTAACTCTCGAAAAAGATCTGGTACCATACCAATCTCGAAGACAGTTCTCGTGTTTCCGGACTTGAATATTTTGTTCAACTGCATAAAACTGGTAGACTACCATGTCTTTTATCTGAATGTGAAAGGGGGTTCAGCCAGTGATCTTCATAATATAATATACCTGAACCAGGTTAAAAACAAATACCACATGGACAATACCTCATGTTTGTGAAGCTCCATGGCTGTACATTGCGAGAGATGGTACGCAAACACGTGAAGTAAAACCATAGCAAAGATTCACGAACGATGAAGACTATAGTATGATAAGTTTTTTTTTTTTTTAACTATTTGTAATTTAAAAGCTTAACCATTTAAACATTTGATTTAAGGCTATCCGTAAACGAAAAAAAAAAAAAAAATATCAACGATTTAACTGCTTACACAAACACATTGTTTCAGTTGCATTTTGAGTACATTGCAAAAGTGGTTACAGTTACGTAAATGTCACGTGTAAAACATTTCTTAGTAGTAAAATAATTCTGCAAGTAAAATTTGTGCTATTGCAATTCTTAACATTTAATTTTTTATAACATAGTACTTTTAGAGCTTGTTAACTTTTAATACAGTGAATAGTAATTGTGCATAACAATCTGATATTTCGTAGACTAGTTATAAAAATTTTTACGTTATATGCGTTTGGCAAAACCTTAAATATTACATGTGTAATGGGGTTACTAACACCAAGTTATTGTTATTATTTAGGCGTCTCGTCAGCTAAAAATGTCAATATCCTTTTCGTGTCATCAACTGCAATGCGCGAAGGCCTAGTCACAGGGTTTGTATGGATTTTGAGATAATTATTGTTTAAAACATAAAGGGAGTCGATATCAAATCTTTCAACTGCTTTTTACATAGCCTATGTTATTTATTATGTAGCAGAATTTTTCCAACTCATAAACCGGAATGGTTTTCGCTAATTATCTAATTCATTGTATTTTAATTGATTAAATAATTATCTGAAGGTGTACTGTCTCTTCCCTGAAAAATAGACAGTACAGTACATAACATTAGTAATAAATCAGTTGAACGATTTCCTTATATCGATTCTCGTTTAGGATGTAAAATTTAATTTTCAAAAAATTGTGGATAATGCGCGACGAGACCTTAGATAATAGTCGCCTGTTATTTTAAAAACAAATTATTTTGTAAAATTACAAATAATAGTTTTGTATACCTGCATTCCACCGTCTTCGGCCACTACGTCGGAAGTGTCCGTTCCACTATCCCTGACTCTTTCACTCCCCCCTTTTTTTTTTAGCTTTCTGTTGCTAAAAGAGCGCCAAAACCTAAATTTATACCTGAACCCTGTCTTTAAAGTATCAAATTATTATCTTACTGTCGGATAGTTGTGTTGGAACTTTCCGGGACTCATAAATTTACGACTACACCCCTAACATGCGGCATTGTCCCGGAACTATTCCCCAACCGAATCCTGATCTACTTGGTGAGAAGCTAGCACTTAGGAACTGCACTACCGTGACCTGATAAAACACTGATGCTTTCCAGAAAACAGTTTATATATTAATTGTTCAAATAAAATTTTTCCGTCCATAGAGTTATATATTCCGGATTCACAGTACTAGTTTTCGGAGATAAATGAGTAACAATTCTCAATTGGAAGCAATTTTTTGTGTTGTTTCATAATGAACTATGGTAAAAAATATATATACACTAAGATATTTTTAAACCTCAGTAATAGAACTGTTTACATATCTTTGTGGCTAATTTACAAATATTTAGGTTAAACAAAAATTTCGTCATTTATTTTCAGGGAAAAGAGCAATTTTACTCAGCCGCAAATCGGCCTGCCAAATGTAATCTACGGTCAATATTTGCATCCTTTGGTAATAGAACATGAATACCCATATGCAGACAAAGACACACATCTAAATCTAATCAGTGGCCGGTTTAAAGTAGATGGAAAACATTTTGTTAAGAGTATACGCAGTTTAGAAAAACATCGTTATAGGTGCTTGAAAAATTCAAGTGGATGGTTTCAGCTCATTTCATCCCAAGAATCTGGCTGTATCTGGCAATTAAATTTTCAGTGTCCTTACTGTTTAGAGAAGAGGCGTGTAACCAGTGAACCAGAGGAAAACAAAGTTTATAAAAATAGTAGTGATATCTCTATGTCTGCTACGAATCAACCCAGCAAAACAAGCATTGATTCAGCTAGAATAGTTGGCACGAAAAGAAAACTCGTATCCTTAACCGACGAACCAGAAGAGATTATACCCAAGAGAGTATGCAAAGGATTAACTCTGCGAGATGCTGTAGTGTGGGGATTCATATCAAATGGCGGAGGTTACTCTAACATGGAGGAAGTGTTTTCTTCTTTGGGAATCATGCCAATGGACAAGAAAACATATTACAAAACCGAAGAAAACAGAGGGAAGGTAATGCTGGTATTTTTATAAAATAAATTATTGTTAGTAATAAGCCTATCTGTAATTTAACTTCTGAATTCGTGGTGGAAGGTTCAATATTTTCTTGTCATTGCCAGTATTCGATCCATTATATTTAGTTACGCACTGTCATAATGCGTTGCTTTCATGAAACATTAAGTCTTAAAATACTGGATTAAATTAATAACAATATAATTATTTATTACTTGGGCATACAGAATAATTGAAACGGAATTAGAGGTTAGCTCTCGAGGATGGCCACAGATCCAAAACAACGACAATAGGCAGTCATATAATGGTCTCTAATATCTACTAAAATAAGAGTTTAGTTCTCAACATTGATACTTTTATGAAAATTGTGAATTGTAGAATGAAATAATACAAGAAAAATTTATTAGGTTACAAACAGATTTATTGAATGAACTTTGACAAATATATATTTTCACCTTAGACAATAATTTTCTCTGTAACGTTTCTTTCTTTCTATCATAAGAACTTCTACAGGCCAAAAATTTAAAGGAAATAAGTAATTTTACGTTTGTTGTTTAAGTATGTATATAGCAAAAAATTGGCATGAGTTACACGAATAATAACTAAAAATTTATGGGGGCCCTAAAAGGTTGAGCAATCCGAGGTTTCGGTTTTTGCAGTGATCATATTGAGACTGCAATTTGGACAGCAAAAACGGCGTACATTTCAACTTTATTGCTCAAGAACATCTTACTATAATGGCACTCCTATTAATATTTACCTTTCAAAGAGTTTTATACAAAATGATATTAATACACCACAGTTAAGTTAACATTTAACTTAATGTTACATAGTAAATCTTACTAAATGCTTATTACCTTTCATTTCCCAATAGGTTACATTTCAACTCTCAATATTTACCACCATCAACGGTGGCGGACCAGTGGAACTCAAAACCCAAGTTTCATAAATTTGTGTTAATATGCCTCTGAAACCTTTGTTTCCAAACTACCGAACTTATGTTTCCGAAAGCTGAAATTCGGTTGAATGTATGAAAATTGACTCAGGGAGATTAAATTGACAAGAAAATGAGTTTGTAAACGTAATATGTATATTTCTCTTCGTAGAAAACATTTTTGTTGGTTCAAAGAAATCGTCGTGTCGAATTAGTGATTTCCATAATTTTACAGTACGTTTACGTAATCAATTTTAAAAAAATTTCAAACCGATATTGTAAAATCATTCTGACCATCTTGTTAAAAATCGTTTTAATTGTGTTGCTTAAATTTTTCTGAAGACAGAAATTGTGTTAATTTTTCGTACTCATTGAACAGCGAGTGCGACTGCCGGGCGTATGTAATGCCTCGAAAGCCCTCAAATTATATGCAGTCCCTTTGTTGAATACGTTTTCCTATGAATATCTTATATCAGAAAAGAGAACACGCGTTCCTTTTGCCATGGATAACAAGGGTGGTGACTATGAGACTAAGTGTTTTCCATACTTGTTAAAAAAAAATTAACTCTTGCAAAACTACAGAAATTAAATTTATGGGCCGCAACTTCCCAGCCCGCGAAATGCGTTGCAGGGTGTTACGGAAATACATATAGTTACTAAACTATTAAACACTCGTCATCAATTGTGTGCTCTAAACAAGAAAAAGTAGGTAATCACGTTCTTTTACCTCCTTGATTTGAAATCGTCTTTGTAGTAATAAATTAAGTATATCGTCGCTGGTGAAGAAATGTTGGCTTTACGCGTACAGTGTAAGATAATAAATTTATAAAACACAGTGTATCTAACAGTATACTGTAAATGAAGAATGTGAGTAGCTGTATGAAAATCTGCCCTCTCATTTTTGCTCCTTGAAAAAATTAGTTGGCTGAGATTAATTGCTTTGTGTTTCATAAGTGCCATTAACAAATTTACAGTATACATTTTAAAAGCCACGGCAAGGTACGCCGCTTTGAAATATAAATCTTCCCTGCAACCTTTGATAACGTGTAACATGATTCGAGCTTCTCCCGTGGCAAGGCCAGCACGCCCGGCCTAAATACACGGCACAGTTGCAGAGCTTCAGGCAAGCTTATACAGTAGGGGAAATGGTGTTGACTTCCGCGCGCAAGCTTTACGAAATAGTGCATGCAAACGCCGCGTCGCGGATTTGATTCACACCAGTCGCGTCTCCCCTTTCACCTTAAAGACTATCTATCTGTCTATCTATGTTACGAATTTCTGTCATGGTAGAAATTTATGCCATTGAATTTACACATTGTTTACTCGTGGTGGTTGAAAAATGTTGGCCCACACTATAAACTCAACGTAAAATTTAAATGGTTAATATTTACACCTAAGTGATATTCGTATGTTTGTAAACTAAAAAGGACCAAAAGGCTTCACTGGGAAACGAAACACTGATGTATTTGTACAAATGTTTCTCGCATTAGAAAGAACAACCCACATACGAACATTTTTAACCTGCTGTCCTTTGGCATAGTAACTCACATTTCTTCAACAGAAAAATGTAATAACTTGCGATCAACGCATTGCACAACTAAGCAAGATATCTATTTGCCGTCTAGGACAGGTCTTCAAAAGTGATGAGCTGCGTTCAAGGTCAGTGACCGGTTCTGTTGGTAGGATCAAAGAGTATGGAAGGGAAAAAGAGAGTTCACTGCCAGGTTAGACCTCTTTGCTTATTTCTGTTGTGTTTTCGGCTCGCTAATACTTCCAGAGGTACCAACCACGCAGCATGAAATTCTATCTGAAATAATGTGGCGTGCATTGGCCATGTTTTTTTACATCGTTAGCTGCAAGAGTGTGCTAGTATCGCAATCTCGTCGTTGGTGGAAGTAAAAATTTGGTAAAGGCGATGCCGTATATTAAATGTGTGTGTAAATTGTCATTGTGACTTGTTTTTAGTTTGTAAGACAACGAAAAAAAAAATATCTCGCCGGGGTGCGGATTCGAACTTAAATACCTCTTCTTACCACACGCCCTTTATCACTTGACTATCAGTACACATTGTAAATCGTATTGCTATGATCAGTATATAAGTAAAACATACGTATTAAAAAAAAAATCATCTTTTCATTAGAATGGTCTGTTAAATATTTCTTTGAAACATTATATTATACTGTAAAAATTTTGCCTAACATGTCTGAACTTTGTAAAGGAACGAAAAACCTTCGTATTAGGGCCTATTATTATTATCGGTACGCGAATTAATGGTTATCATATCGTTTTATAAATTGAACATAATAAGTAATTTTACTCAATTAAACGTCGCACTAACTATACTTTTGTTTTAACATTTCAAAATTAAATTTATGTTTACTCTCGTCTAATTTAAAATTTGTAACGGCTTTCACAAATTTGACCAACGACGGCAGTGTAATGTTTAGTCAGGAAGTCCAACTCAACGCCATAATCATTGGAGAATTTTCTCTATTTACGAAACACTTTAAAAACCTTCAAATTCAAAAAGTAACTTCCATTTCATTTACAACAGCATTAATATCTTTAAAATGCTTAAATTGCAAAACAATACTTCCAACTTTGAATCACCTGTTGATGTTGGTACAACCGGAATAGTTAGTCGTCAATAAGAGAAGCATTTGCCCTATCTAGTGGCAGGCCCCTGGGTAGGATGAGACAAGACGCTAGGGGGAGGGCGCCCAACTGCCGAAACCCTACGAAAACAACCGAACCGAGCAGCAGGGTGGAAAGTTTGTATGTGTCTTGACTGTGGCCAGTATCCGGACAACTTTCACTCTGTTTACTACGTGCATTATCGGGATTTCACTTGAACGGATAAGGCATTTGAAAATTGTTTTTTCTTGTGTATTGAATCCAGTGGGTGCGCTGTTGGATTCGCCTTCGATTTGTGTTTTTCTTTGGCTAATGTAATCATGGTGCTGTGAAATTTTATATATATTTTTTAAAGACGAACAAAATATTTCTTAGTCTCTGTGTATAAATTATAAAAAGAGCAACTTAATCTGACTTAGTGCATGGAACAAGCGTAAAAATGTTTCACTTCCGGATACCAGCACCAAACTTTGTAGGTCGTTTAAATACTATTCAGAGACTTAAAAACCACCGGGAGACAACCTTAGAAATGATTAGCTCCTGCGCAATGACGTCATCAAAATGGCCACCTACCATATTCCTTAAAGTCGTGAATCTTGAAAACTACTGAACGGATTTTGGTAAATGAGGTCTCATTTTAAAGAAGATAAGTTTATCTAAAATAAAGTTTATGGCTTAATTTGCTGTAAAGACCATAGTTTGTGACTTATATTTGATTTACTACTTTTTTTTTACTTTTTCAAACTTTCTTATTGAATGTATTAAATAAAAATGAGGTACAAATACTCACAATGAAAAGTTTAAATACTGAACAAAGTTGTGTAAGAAAAAATGAAATATTTAAAAATAGTGCAGGAGTATAATTATGCATTAGTTTTAGCATCTCCAAACTACTTCCAGTCCATTTATCGTGACTGCTCAAATTAGTAAAGTTTGTTTTGAACCTGATACATTACAATTTTTTACAATCCAGATACATATTTATTTATCCGTGATATTAAAAAGTGTTTCTGATGACCCCCATTCCACCATAAACAATAACTCTCCACTTACTTGACATGGTGTACATCAGGAATTCACATCAATGTAATTTGTTCACTATTCATCTATTCTTGAGCAGTGGCCTTCACAGTTGCATAAAAGAGTGCACTGAAGTCCAACTTTTACACAGCAGCAGTGCGTACATTGTTTCTTGCACTTACACGACACCAATTCTTGGCAATGTTTGCTTACATCTGGAAGTGTTGTCCAAATGGGATAGAATATGATGTCTTCGTCTTTTTTCCACCCCCACTGACATGGATCGTGTGCGTGAGGATTTCTAGTCAAGCAGTTTCTCCAAACATTACACTGAAGCATTGTCCGTTTTAAGTGTTGTAATAGGGCATCTGCTGTTGGTGGAACGTGTTCGATGTTTCTATTCATTTGAGTAAATAGAATGCTACGAGCTTCATTAACATGCTTTGATATACTCGTAGTATGGTACATTAACACCACAAACCGTTCCAGTACAGAGAATGGGGGGCTGTCTTGTGTCATTGCTGTAGTTGACATATTAGAAAATTCTTGGAAAGCCAAGTCAGCGTCACGAAACGACATCCATGTCTTCCAAGCAGTATTTTTTCCAATACCAGAGAATGACGACACAGTGTCGCACCCAGTAAATGCGTGGAAGAAGAGAATCAGTTCGGCTATACCACTAGGAAGTTTGTAATATAATTCGTGAATGGGCAAATATTGTAAGTTCTTTCCAGTTCTATACTCAATCCATAGTTCTTCAACTTCTGCAAGGCGTGGAAATGCAAATAAAGCTATCGACATCACATCAGAATCAACAGTTTTAATAAAAAATTTTTTGTGTCCATGCATAGCAGCATGCGAGGAATGTAAAAGAAGTCGAGTATCTGCTTCCTCATTTGATGATGGTGAAATCGGGGCCAGATTTTCTTCTCCAGCTGAAGACAACACTACATGCTTGCAAGTACATACTACTTCTTTTCCAGTGGTTGCTATTGCAGTCAAATTAGCTTCCAAAATTTTAAACAGGTCTTCTTTATTCTTATCTTCAGATAAAAACTGTTTAAAATTACGTGGTATCTTCATTCCAGGTTTGACTACAATCCTTTCGCCGCATCCCCTTGACTGGCGAGTTTGTAGCTTCAGACTTCCGCCAATGTACTGGTCAAAAACAACATCCACTCTGCTAACAGTTCCTAATCTCATATTTATGTATGTATCACCACGCAGTCACTGTACTGTTGGAATGTGGTATTGGCTTCTGAGGTCAACATGTGCACAAGAGCAGCACCATCAATGATTAGAGCACTTGTGTTTGGAGTAGTATCTATTGTTGATATTTGGCATGTTTTCTTTACACAAGAAACAATGCTTGCTTTATTTGAAGGCAGTCGTAGTTTACCAAACTCGGAAATCGATGGCGGGTGTACGCAGTTTTCATGGGAGAAAAAATCGTCCACATTTCCATGTCTTACTTGACTTGCAACATAAAGGTGACAAAATACATTTGAATCCTTCCCCAAATATTTCAAAATTTGTTTATCTTTGCACTTGATGGATGGTGTCTTCATACTAAATAACTGAAAGTTGTTCCGTTTTATTACGTCACGAATAGAAGTGTTTCCCATCACCAAACGATCATTTACATAACTGGAGTACTGATTTTGGCCTTTGTTACAGGCCTCTAAGACAGACTTGGCTGCTACCTCACTCATAATCACTTTACTGCTGTTGACAGTAGTAAGCTCTTTTTCTTCAAATGGGTTACCATGGTCTTGATGTACTTTTACTAAATCATTCACATTTTTCTGGAAGCGAGTTTCAGATGATTTGTTAGCTTCATGGTGTTTACTGTCATTATAAATAACTTGTCGATTCAGGTTATTGATTTCTTCTAATGCACAGCTCATGCGTGCGATTTCAGTACCTGCAGTCATCCATATCAATAATGAATCTTTATTACTAAGAAGGGATAGCTTTGTGCTATCAAGTTTTACAAGTTTATTATTTTGTTCGTGGATTTGATCATGAGAAATACATGAGAAGTTCCTGTTTGTTTTATTGGTTACAAAGTTTCCTTTCAAAAATTTCTTTGTACACTGTAGGATGAAGCTCTGGCAATTTCCACAAGCTGTGCACAAAAACTGGCAACCACTTAGCATAGTTCACATGGTCGAGCGCAAACATCCAAGGACATATATTTTCAAGTACTGAAATAAAATTATTAAAGTTTCCCTGACGAATGCTTCGTACGAAAAGGAGGAGACCTTCTAAATGTATAGTAGTCATCCAGTACTTGAACTGAACACTTTCTTGTTGCATTCTGTTACACCATTCAGTAAATTCTTCTGATTAATTGTCTTCGCTGTTGTCATATGCTTGCTGCAAAAGGATATTGAGCGATGCGTAGCTTACTTCATGAGCATACCGGCTCCTTTTCACATGAGATGATTTAAGGAGACCCTCAGCTCTTCCTGGGGTTGTAATACTTGTCTCTACGAGATTTTCAATCCAACCAGAGCCTTGCAGCCATGAACCGATCATAGATACTATTGCCATTTCAATGTGCAAGCCTCCTAACAACAAACACATTTTATCTTCTCCATACAACTCAGGATACCTCCATTGAAGTTGTTTCGTAATTGCATATACTGGTTGATCTGCTGTTATAACTGGGTTCTGTCCTGAGTTGATAGATTTTAACATTGTTGAAACAATGTTCATCGAATGACAAACCATTGTTGGAGAATTAATGTTCTCTTTTAGGAGTGGAAGCAAAATGGATGTACTTTAATTTTTTTTAGTTCAGCTGTTTCTTTCTTACGAGAATGAAATGATGCCCATGGAAGGTTGTGTTCCTCACTGTTATTTTTTATTTGCTGCAGCCATTCCTTTTTTTCTTCTGCTACACATAGCGATGAATTACCATATGTGTCATTTACCAGAGACAATGGGTTGTCAGTTTTACATTTTGATGTCGGCGGAAGTGTAGTGTACCATTTTGGTAGACAGGTTTTGGTACTATTTTGTGCATTGACTTTTAGAGATGTTATCTCGTTGCTACTGGTATCGTCTGAAGAATATTGTATCAATGAGATACTTGTACCATGAAATAAGTTTACAAATGTATTAGAAGATGTGTCATGGTCTACATTCTCGATGGCTGCGCATGTAAATACACTAGGTATTGCATTAAGCGGAAGAACTGCATTCTATTTCTGATTATAATACTCACCTTTTCCTGTTCACTAGTGGATGCTTCCTCGCTTGTAATAGGATTTCCCGTAGCTGTTCCTTCTAGTATCATTCTAAAAAACAAAATTGATTTCTTAGAAACACATGTCTCTCCAGTAAATGTTCCTTTAAATGATCCATCAAACTTTGGATACTCGGCAAACATGTCTTCGCGATGAATGTTATCTGCACGTGATAGACACATTCCATCACTAAAGGAGTTGTAACTGTGTGCATCAACTATTGCATTGTGAACGTCTCCTTCAAAGGTGAGTAAAATTTCTCACCCAATTTTATCATCACGAAGGCCTGGTACAAATGCAATAAGTTGATCTTTCAAGCGAGTGCGATTAACAACAGAATCTGTAAATCCCAAGATTTGTAGTCGTTCAGTAACGAGATTCACAAGACTGGCTAAGCAAAAAACGGGAACAGTTTCACTATAAAGGTACATATCTTGCATATAAGTTACTAATTCGCTGATAACTGAGCCATATGCTGTTTTTGAAGTATTACTCTCAATATGACATTCTGATCTATTTTTACTTCGAAACCTATTTCGAAAATTTACGTAACATTATTTGTGGTATTTTGCCTCTGAAGCCACAAAATCCGCTGAGTGTAACTTAGTAAGAATTTTTGATCTTCGAGGGCTTGTGCACATGCAAGTATATTTGGCCCTATTCCAAGTGTCGATGCGCATACAAGTTTTTCTTTGTGTTCACCAACATCACAGAAGATGCACGTATATTTTATATCGCCTGCAGTGTTACACGATCTTGTAAATATCGTACTTGTGGTAGCTTCCGGAATTTCATTTCTAGAAAGTATCTTTAGCAATGGTTCTAGGGGTGAATCTTCAGTCGTTCCATTTTCTGATTATTGTATAGAGTTCTACAGTTTTTGTGGTATTTAGCTTTGTTATCGATGAGAGTCTGGTGAAGATTTTCATTCCGTAAGTGGGATGGGAGATGTCCGTCGTACTCACTAAACTTGATTAATTGTTCACTAAGTGATTGGTATCCAATTTTTGTTGGTACAATTAGAGACTGCTTGTTGTCAGTTTGACAAAGAATACACTTTTCCCAAATTATTACTGGTTGTGTAGCAGTTGCATCAAGTGAAAATAGCCTTCGCCGATGTTGTTTATCCATACTCATTCTAGTTCTGTTACATCTGAAACATATGTAACATATAATTATTAGAAAAGTTAAAACAATGCAATTGTATATAGTTAAACGATTATTATGAATAATTAATTATGAACATAATATCTGGGAAGACGTCAGAAAAATAAATATAAAATATGTACTAAAAATGAGGTTTTTTATTAATAAAACGCAAATTTTGGCATTTAGAGCAAATTGAGCCTTACATTTACTTTAGATAAACTTATCTTCTTTAAAATGAGACTTCATGCATAAAAATACGTTCGTTAGTTTTCCAGATACATTACTTTAAAGAACCTGGTAGACGGCCATTTGATGACGTCACTGCGGGTGACCTAAACATTTCTAAGGTTGTCTCCCGATAGTTTTACATTCTCTAATACGTATTTATATAACCCTCAAAGTTTGGTGCTGGTATCCGGAAATGAAATATTTTGAGGGTTTATGTTACTTGTTCCATGCACTAACTGCAACATCTTGCGACTTTAAACGTAACACAGCTTACGAGTATAATTTCTTCAGAAACATGACGGTTAATACAAGATAACCAATAAGTAATAATTTCTAATATTTCTTTGCACGCATGCATGCTGTGGAGCTATGTTTTGTTCGTGATGGTCGGTGAATGTGTAGTGTGACGTCATTAGTGTATATGTAACCTTCTGCTGAAATGGTGGCAGTGTAGCAAGCGGAAACTGTTCTGTCCATGTTTGGATGAGCATGAGTCGTTTTATACAGCATTTTAAATCGATTAAAACCTAAAAAAATTCTGCATTAAAGTAATTTTAAGTTAAGCTTTTATTAAGAGTGAATATTTACCGAATAATTACCGTTACATAAAAATACAACTTGTTATTGTTTCTCTAAACTGAAATGAAAATGTCTAAGTCGCATAAAAAACTGATTTAACCGAGGAAAGACTATGCAAATCTTCTCATTGAATTTTTATGTTTGAGGTTATGTTGCAGTATGTTAGTCCAAGAAATTATAAAACTACTGATGTTTCAATTTAATCACACAGAATAAGTTATTCAAATTTGAGTAAACATGCAAAATAAATATTTACGTTTTCAAAATAATTTTCTATCATGGCAGAAATTTAAGGAATTTAATAAAATTATATATTTTCGTGTCAAAAAATTTAAAAAAAATTTAATTCAGCAGAAAATTATTTTACCGTGAAATATACTTAAAAATCGCAATTTTTTTATTTTAAAACTATTATTGTTCCTGATAGTTTCTAATTACGGTTTAGCTTAGGAAACGGTGAGTGTACACTGTACTGTGTATTTACTACGTCGGTGTTAAACACTTTTACGTTTATGACAAGCATTCCGAGAAAGGAAATTATTTTATTCTTACAAGGAAATTGATTGGTTAAGGTCGCGACTGTCAAGCAATCAGGTTGCTTGCTTTCCGTCATGGCGATCCTTCTCGAATCCCGGTGGGATCGCCTCTGATTTTCACATGTGGAAATCTTACCGGAGTGATGGACGATGTTGCGCGGTGTCGGTTGTTATTATCTGGGATATTTCGCTTACCCCACGCTTGTATTCTGTCACAGCTCCATACCCACATCATTGGCGCCTTCCATCACATTTCAATACCATAGCTGCTTTGACAACTGTGTAGTGTGTAAGTGTAGTTGTAAGAGTTTTAACAATAATAGTTTTCAGTCTTTATCGTTCAAGGGCAGTTTTCTGCCAATAAATATCTGCCGAATAGTTATGAATGACATTTAATCATAGCTTTATGATACATAAGTTGTAATTTTTTATGGAATTTTTTAGCAGTTTATTTTACCTATAAAAATGTTACAATTATTAAAAGAAATATATTAATATTTTCAATTCGGAAACTCTTTGTATAGCACCATTTCGTACCTTAAAATTCAAGAGTTTCCAGGGCAGGACCCCCTGCCCCCCCCTGCTTTTGGCTTGCGGTATTGGTGTTTAAACTTTTAAGGCATTGATTAGTGTTGTACTGAGCTGACTGGAGACACCGGCCGCCAATGATTCCAAGCTAATTTTCGCATTAAATATTTAGGGCTACTTACCTCATCTGTGGACGAAAGCTTCACTTTATTGTGTTCGTACACAAATTGGCTTCGTAGCGAACTGAACTTGTTTTTGACGTCTGTCACTGGGTCTGGTACAGAATCCGCTAAATTTTCTGCCACGGGAAATGGGATATGTTCTATTAGCAAACCTGGTAAGGAATCCTGCACTGCTATGTTGTTTCTGTTACTGCTTTTGTGGCACGAGCTGTTATAGCAGCCGCAATTGCAGACCTTGCACAGGCTTTTACAGAATCAGGTACCGTGTAATATCGCGTTAGCCGTCTGGAACAGCTCGGATCATGCGAAGTTCATGTTGCCGGCGCCGAATATTACATGTCGGTCCTCCAGCACCAACATGTACAAGGATGCTGAGAATGGACAGATCTCCTGACCGTCTGTAATTACTCAGATCTTCTGCTGTATCACTGTCGCTTATCCTGAAGAGCTAACACTGTTCTAAAATGAAACTTGAATTCCCAAAATGTTCTCAGTTTATTTAAACTGAATTTACGCCACGAAGCACAAACTTTTCATCCTATTACGGTTAACCAGGTTTAATAGAAATAGTCAATATCAAAACGCAACAAAAGTTCATAAGGATTTAAATTTTGATAGGAAAAACTACACACATTATAGCTTCATATGCGGCGTTAATTTAAAAGAGCAACTTGAACCTAATGGCCTACGTGTACGAGCGTCAAACAATTTTGCGGACAGTCCAGAAATTGCCAGTTAAAAACATTTTATAGCAGAAAAGGCCTCAGTGCTGTCCATACACGTTATATTGACACTCCCGATACTATTTTACAATCTTGGACTGAAGCCTCGCGATATTACCGCCGATATCTTCATTTTATTCTTCGGAAATCATTACTGACTTCGACCGCCGCGCTACGACACGACTATCGTGTTCTTTGCCTTGGTTTTGTTGTTTGGTACATCACAAAAGTTGGAAATTTCGGCTACAACCCAAAAACTCGACTGTACTCATCGGTGTAGGCCTACTGATTTATTCTAAAAAAATTACGAAGGCAAAACTGTCTAGAAGGAGCTGTGGTAATATCACGTGATTACAATATCACTGACCCCTCTAGAGCCTAATAGAAAAATACTGCATAGTAACCCCTAATATATAAAAAAATAACTGGAAAAAAATCAGAACAAAACTAATAAGGCCAACGGGCCTTATTGATTACACCCTAACTGACGTCTTGACTTTTCTGAACTACTATAACTCGTGACTGCGTATCTCTCCCTCCCCTTTCCGAAACTGAGACCACTAAAGGAAATATTATTTAGCTAGAATATTACCAAAATACATATAAATTCCAGTAAATTCCTGAATTCATCTTCCATATCAAAATACCTTAATAAAACTGTAATTTTGCAATGCCACTACAGTAATGAAATTAATGATTTCAGCAGTTGTTAAGCAATTTACCTTATAAGTTAGGTTTACAAACTACTGGTTGAATATAAGTTGCATTGATTTAAAAAAAAAAAAAACATGCGCACTTAGTCCATAAACTGTTCAAATTCAAACTTGAGGATAGCATAATTTTGTTTCGTAACATAGTACAAGCATCAACTGTGAGCAAGAATACACATATGCCTCATAAACCTTGACCTGACAGTTAACTGCTGTACACTTGGCAATTATGCTTGTTACATAGCTGAAAGTGTGTTTTTAAATTATTTTTGTACTACTCTCACTAAAACACTGCAACTATTATTTTTGCTTTTTGCAATATAACTGTATTTTCACATTCCCTGAGGATACAATAAACACGCATAGTTGAAACATACTCATAAATAAGACATTTTATTTTATTACATATGTTATGCTGTACTTATTTATAATGAGGTAGTTTTCAGTTTCAATCATATAAATGTTCCTCATCAGGAGTGCTTACAAAAAATGATAAAAATTCTAAATTGTCAGTGTAATAAGATAACCAGTGCTGTAATCTTGAAATTTTAGTGCCATAGCTCTTCATATTTCTGACCATTTCTATTGGTATGTAACTCATGAGAATGTTTACGTGAATGAACGAGTACTAAGTATATATTAGTTAAGGCAATGTGCACAACAACTGCAAATATACCATAATTTTTCTATAAAACAAAACGAAATGATTCAACATTGGAGCTGCTACTGCTCTTGTATCAAGTGCAATTGTGGAATGACGCTCGTACGTCAATGAACAATAATACTTTTTATTGATTTTCATAGTGTTTTTTTTTTGTTGAACATCCCTGTCAGCTTGAGAAAATAATGTAAACTATGGTGTATGGATTGTAGTATGTCTACAGTGTTATATAATTTGTGCAATGTAGAACATTAAAGTTTCTAATGAATACTAATAAAATTTGCATTTATTGAAAACCAGTTGTAAAAGAAATTAGTACAATTCAAATATATTAAACTCAATACGATATGCGCACAACATTGCTCTGTTTTTAATGCTGAAGAATTTGCAACACACTTGACGCATGCTCGCAGCATTCAATGCTGTGAAGCCGCCGACGCATCCGGCCGGTTCCATATTTCCTCACATTACATTAAGGTGATGTCCTAGTAAAATTTTTGAGCGCGACAGCTACAAACGCACGTGGACAGAGAGCCTTGTGGGTGTGTCCAACCGAGGCCTGGAGGGGAGGGGAAACCGAACAATATGCGCGAGGTCTTGAGGGGTGGGGAGAGCGAATGCGCGGACAATATGCGCGTGAATCATTCAGCTCGCACCCGGCGGGGAAGACGTATCCAGTGTCCGGTGTGGCAGGCGATTTGTACCCAGGCGTTCTGTACCCCCTTGGAAGGCGCAGTGACGGCAAATGTCAAAGAGGAGAGGGGGCGCTAATAACCGAAACCACAAGGGTTGGCAACTCCACAATAAGACGACCCTTCGCCCGGGGACTCGGACCTTCGCCTTTGTCAAATAAAGAATGG
>PNEQ01130263.1:0-11033 GCA_003012365.1 Medauroidea extradentata | reverse complement strand
ACACCGTTAGTGGTACCCCGTAGTTTAGGTCGTTTTCCTTTGTAGAGCAAACTGAGGCAGATCACAACCGATAATAAACTGGGACGAACACTCATGACTTAGTGAATTCCGCCACTGGTGTTACCTAGTTACGTTCACACTGTAAGACAAATCACGGGAAAGAATTTTTGTACGTTGTTGTGCCATGTACGTCTGGTGAGCTTTTATTAAAAGACTGAAAGTTATTAAAGAAATTGGCTCCTTTTTTTTTACTTCTATGTAAACTCCTTAGGCTATCCGGGCATATTAATAACAAACAAGGAAAAGTCTAATTAGCTAAGTCGTCGCCGGCAGCAAGTAACATCATAACATCTATTATAATCGTCTAGACAACAACACGGCGAAGTACACATAGAGAAGTGCGGCACACGTTACAATATACCATTCATTGCATTGAAAGCTTGGAGAGGTGTTTGATTTTGTGTTTTCCTGACTCCAAAATTGCTGAAGCAGTACTCATGCACAGCTGTTTTACATAATGTAATTGGTGAAAATCACAGCAATAAATTGAGATTTACGTGAATTGCTAAATAAACTTTGCTAAAATCTTTTTTTTTAAAAATTGTAGTGTACGGTTCCGAGGCGAAAAATACGGGGTCCAAATATCATTTCCGTACTGGCATTTTTTGCTGAAAAGTTGGCAACGCTGGATGTCAGTGTTATGTGTAACTTTGTACATGATTCCTTTTCAGTTGCTCTTGTGGTCAACTCCAACATTATTTTCTAGTGAAAAGAAAATTATGTTAGTATTATGATTATCAATTTAACAAAATTAAATTACAAATTTGTGTTGACATACTGTTAATACAGCTGTGGTTTGGTCTGTACAAACATTGTTTAAGAATGCAGCATACTTGGAGCTGTTGGACGAGTAAGCTCAGAAGCAAAAGAGCTATAAGGAATACGCTGTCGTGTGTGTTGTAACTATGGGATTTAGGTGGCAACCCCATCATTTTATTATTGGAAGGTGTTTACCATAGTACATTGTTCAACCCTTAATGAGTTTTGTGTCGAACCTGGAACCCGAGCGTTAAATTTTGTGATATAATGGTGTCTAAAGGCAGTTTTTTGCCATGTTGGAGAGGTTCGAAAAATAATATTTCCTATGTGAACAATTTTTTTAAAATTTTGTTTGTGTGTGTAACATTTTAGAAAATATTCAGATGCAATTTAGGCAGACCCCTTATGTTTATTGTTTTCTTCTTTAATGACTTTGGGATTTAATATTTTTAAATGTTTATATTGTAGATGAGACTTATGTCTTCTAAATGTGTAGCTGGAGACAGTGTTCTGAGGGCCCAGACTTTCCCCGAAATCCAGCTTTTGTCAGGTTTAGAATTACATGCCATTGTATTAACTTACATACAAATTAATACAATAATGTAATTATATTTCTGTAAATACTCTAATGAGAAATTACAAAACTAGACTCAAATTTTGGAGGGCATGGGATTCATTCTCAGGTCCGGCCGTCCTGGATTTGTTTTCCAGTGCTGTACTTAGGCTAGTCCTGGGATAGTTCCTAACGCAAGCCATGGTCGATTCCTCACAGTTTCCTATCTCATGAGCCAATGGGTTTAGTCTCAGATAACTCTTACTTTTTTTTTTGTAGTGACAGGGTAACAAATGTACTGAGTTTCAGAAGCTTGCCGGGAGTGTGTGTTGTGCATGTATAAATGTATTAAAGGGTGATTGGTGCCTACTTCCTTGGATTTATTAGTTTTCTCGTGATAACTTGTATTTCAATGCATGTATCAACATAACATACACCACACCATATGGATCCCTAAAAGTGAAACTAAATAATATTCTGTGCCAGATCAAAACAGGGACTATGCCAGGTTTTTTCGGTGGGTTGGGGAGACAGGGGTGATATTTTGGTTGCAGTATTACTATATACATTTTCCTACATATGAGAATAAGCATTACTTTAGTTTGCTTGGTACTGTTGCAGTTATATTTCAGAACCAGAGTACTGTAGTGGAAGTGGGATTGCTTGCTCATAATTTTAAGGCAGTCGGGACGGGGTGATATTCCCCTCCCAGCTATTCCACTGGGTCAATATACAATATTACAATCTTTCTTCTTTCTGTTGTGTGATAAAAACTATAAATGCAAGCTGGCAGGGCTCACCTCCCACAATGTGCTAGTCTCTCGACTCCAGATACGCTGCGGCATTGTCTGCTGCTGTCCTTGCTGTGGATGCCGGAAGTGATAATTGGAAACGTCAACTCTCAACCATTGTGTTCTGAAACCAGTTTCAGGTTGTTCCAAGCCACCAGTTCTTCAGTCTGGATACCGGACACCACCAACATTCATTCAATAGTTTTTACTTCTTCCTTCTGATTTGCTGCTGTTTGTGCATTAATACACCATTGATTGTATTAAAGTTTTCTTAGTTATATTTTGATTAGAAATCACATTTCCTTCACACAGAAAGTTATGTTAGTTACTGCATAATTTATAGTATCGTTATCTGTACTTATAATAGATGATAATTTTAAGTCTTGCAAAGTCATAATATACTGTGTAAGTGTATGTCTGTGAATTTGTTGCAGTAATGCATTTTGGAAGGAATATTGCTGGATCATGTTAAGCTGTACAGTATCTTTAAAAATAATTTTTTTGTACAATTGATGGCAGCAACAGTTTTGCTGTGCAGGATGTAATACTTGTAAGAATGTGTCGAGTACCGGTACTACTTTAATTCTAGACAAATTGTCTATAATCATGAACAGTCTAAGATGATACATATTTTTCTAACTCCAGTGTTTCAGTAATGAACTAAATAGCTCATTTATTAAGACCCTTCAAGAAATTAATATTATGTGAAAAATATAAAATCCTAACATACCTGTACCTTTACAGTAAACTCCCGATCATTCATGTTAATTGGTGCTGCGTCACGCACGGATAATCGGGAAACATGGATAACCCGAAAATACCACATCTGTTGGTATAAAAATGTAGAAAAAAAATTTAATTTATATATTACTAACTCAAATACCAAAATGAGTAATTGTTTTAACTACGAATAACGTATTTCACAAACTTTTCACCAAAATAAATAAAAGTATGTCTGGAGTGTACGGTAAAAAACTAGAAAAAAATTATGTTGAAATTTTGTTAATCCACTCTTGCGCGATCTCGTTAATCCATTCTTGCGCGCAGGAGTTGACACTTTTACGTTCCGAAAAGGTTAATTTTTTGTTTTTACAGTGTTCAACATACAGAAAACTGCACGGATAATCCAAAAACCGGTTAATCGGTGCACGGATAATCGGGAGTTTACTGTACTTATTTCTATCTGAAGGCTTCATTCTTGACTCTACAGTAGAGAAGTGGGAAAGTCAGTGTTATAATTTATTTTTCTAATTATTTATGAATAACGCATGTATCAAAAGGGACACAAACTGCATTAAACTGCATTACCATTTAATATAATTTATTAACTGTACAAAGTATTATTACCGTAAATCAGAAGTTCCTTTAGCAAAAATTATTGAATCCTGCTTATAAAGATTTCATGCACATAACACTTTTTTCTCCTCAGTTTCTCTAAAAACTGTTATAAATAGGTTTCTACCGTAATGCATAAACTATAAAGTAGCTATCTTTCTGTCTTCCCACCATTCCTTGTGCTAGATCATGCTCCTGTGCTATCTCTTGCGGTCTGGCACTCACTTCTTTCATGTACTTCCTAGATGCAGGGCGTGCCAACCAGGGGTCCGATGGGAACAGCTGACCCCCTTAAGTAAACTTGAGGGGCTGATTACGTCTCTCGCCCCTTCCTTCTTTTCCCATGTGTACATTTCCGAATGAAATTGCTTTATTTTTAGTGGGGAAGGAAACGTAGACGATCACACTAAATGTGTTAGGTCACATTGCGAGATAGTACTAGTAGTTATTTTATATAGAGCCACCCCCCCCCCTCCACCTTCCCCAAACCACCCATCTCAGAATAGTTGGCCCAACCCTGCCGGGAGACATTTCTCCTGTATACGTGTGAGAAGTTCTTGATGGGAAGGGAGAGGCTAGTTGAGAACCTTGTTTATGGAGACGAGACGTTAGTTGTGCGAGCAACAGTCTGCCTTTATGCTGGTGTGCTCACAGGCCCCTATCATACTCACAGTGTCCTGACTTTTTTTCTCAACCCCATTCATATTTATTATTTGGAAGTTGACAGCTACAGAGGGAACACCTGGGGCTGTTATGCGAGGGTGACGCTGCGTTGCTTCGTCGTTGTCTTCTGCAGGGATGGTAGTGAAGGGACAAGCACAACATTCAGTCCTCAACCCTGGAAGGTAGCATTCAGTTTGCACCTCCCTGGCTGGAAACCAAACCCGGGACCCTTGGCTCACCAGCCAGGAGCTCTAACCACTGAGAGATAAGTGGTCATATATAAAGTACATTATTACAACTACAGTAGACTACAGATTATCAATGTGTGTATTATGTATCTGATTTCCGCATTATCCACCCTAAATATTTCACTTTAAATAGTTGAAGAAAAAAAAGTGAAAATAATTTTTGTTATTTATAAATACATGCTGTGTTTACTCTAATATTGTTCATCAACATATTTATGCCGCAACTGTATTTTGAAATGTTTGCAGAAGATTTAAGTGTTTTCCAGCAGGCGAAACAATTAGTGCCGCGTATTAATGGATTAACAAGATATTTATCTTAAATAATTAAGATATCTGTGATGTTTTTGTTATTTGTGGTTTTTTAGATTATTAGCACGTAAACCCCTAATCATTAATGCTAATAATTGAGAGTCTACTGTATTAAATTGCTGTCTTTTATTGCAGGAATGAATTTGACCTTTTTCCTTTCTACTGAGATCTAAGAAGGGTAAAAGTGGATTATTCAAGGCATTAGTCCCCTCAATTAGTGCGGATAATCAAGAGTTTACTGTAATTGTAAACATGTCTAGCTATCACTAATATTTTGTTACAAATTTCAGTGAGGAAATGTTCACAAAATTAGTACAAATTAATTTCTTCCTGAATTCTGTTTTCACCCATTAAACTATACTTGAAAAGTGTAAATCATGCAAACATGTTATACATTTTGTACATTCTCTGCAAACATTATGTTGAAGTTCAATGATTAGTTCCTGAGAAAATGAGAAAACATGCAAATGCTTATTTGAAGATCTTGTAGGATTTCCCAGAACCCCTGTAATCCATTCTAACATGGGTCAGCAGATTATAATCTTGACTTTATTTTATTTGCAGCCATAAAACACTGAAACCCAAAATCTTAGCATTAAAAATTTATTATGTTCAAAAACTCTTGTGTGTTAGTAATTATTTCAAAACTCTTGCATTGTGTAACATTGTTTCCAACATTTTCTTATATTACTGAAATTACATTTCATTGTAAATGAGCTATTTGGTTTCATTTAATTTGAATGGTACTAATAATGTTTACCATAATTTAAGCTGTGTGTAGTTATATAAATGCAATTTTGATATTAGTGTTTTGTTTTCCCAGGTTTGGTGTGGTGTACACAAAATTTGTGTTCTGTGTAAATACTTATATTTTTACAGTTGCCAACGTTTTCATGCTGCAAAGTGGATATAACTTTAAGAACACGGCAAATATAGAAGTTGTATGCGAGTGTAAAACACAAGAGGTAGAACATTAGTGTGTGTGCTTGCAGGCAACAGTTCAAGCAGAGGTTTGGAATCACAATCACGTTTGTTGCTACGAGGAGTGGCCTCACGAGGTGGCAGGACATGCCAGAAATGGAGGACAAAATAAAAGAACCGTAAGCTTTCAGGATAAGCACCTGAAAACATTATAGCATCATAGGATGTTGGAAAGCCGTGAAACAACTAGACATTGTTAGACAGCCACATTGTTAGTTGCGTACGAAATATTTTCCCACTTTGAAACTCAGTGTAAAAATTATTTGAGTCCTTCATCCTGTTATAAATACATTAAAACCATTTACTGCCCTGATAGCAAATTGAGCTTCATTCTAGCTTGAATCAAGTTTGCCATGACAAGTCTGCAAGCTTGCATAAGCTTGTCATGTCAAGCCATAAGCTTGAATCAAGCTAACTGGTCTCCACATGACAAGCTTGCCTTGTGAAAGGCAGGATACAACTGTAGAAAATAGATTTGACTCAAGCTTGAATCAAACTTACCAAATAGTAAGCCAAAATTAAGTCAATTGCAGGCTTGCCGCAAGCTTACATGCTATCTGGGTACTACCTCGCACTGTTCCCGAGAAGAAAGTCGTAATAGAGAGACTGTTATAATAAATGGGGTCATAATAGCAGGATTTGAATGTTTTGATTTTATGGTAAGAGTGTTTTAAATCTAAAAATCTTACAACATTTTTTAGTTATAGATATATAAATATTGTGTGAGTAGGATACAGGAGGGCCAGAGTGCCTTCCGAATACATATTTTATTAACTGGAGCACGTAGGTAATAAACAAACCCTGAAGGATGATGTTAAATAATGTCATACAATGGAGACGCACTGGAATGTGAGAGGTGGGGGAAACGGGAGATCCCCGAGAAAACTCACCGGCCAACATCATCATCTGGCACAATTCCCATGTGTGAAACTCTGGGGACAGACCTTGATGAGTATAGAGACCGGATCACCTTGATGGAAGGAGAGCGGTCTGACCACTCGACCACCACGGCCCTGTGTTTTACAGATAACTGGCAATCTGTGCTTAGTCAGTTGATGCATGACATCATAATTTGGCTCCATTTACAAATAATTTAATTTGTGTGCATGATTCTTGAAAGCTAGTAAAATCCCAGCAACAAGTTTTTATGAATTTCAACAAAATCACATTTTTAACACACAATACGCGGTACACGTACTGTACGTACAGGATGGTACTTGTAGACAGTAAACATGCACATAGTAGGATGTTCACTTTTTTTCTCCCCCCTACCCCCTTCCCTTTGATGAGCTATAGTCTTGAAACTCTGAACGTACTGTAGTTCAGAACTGGAAGACAGTATAATATTAACTCACTTTCTTGTCTGTTTGCTTCAAATTTTGCTTGTTTAAAATCTGTTCCAAAATTTTACTAGATTAAAAACCAGTGTTTTTAAAACTGACTAAGAACAAGAAGTACAAAATAGTTTCTCCTATGATAATGCTTACAAAATTTTTAATGCAGTAGATAATAGCAAGGAGTATATAGAGTAGCTGCCATTGAGAAAACTTGCACAGCAGTTCATGCTGTATAATTTGTAGAGCAATAAATTGTTAGTGATGTAGGGGAACTATTCATGCTTCCATCAACTATCTATTGAATGTGTCCCAAAATTTTGTTTTTAATCTTACAAGTATTTTCATAAGAGAAATTATTTTATACTTCTTTTTGCAATTTCAAAACATGGGATAGTAAAGACTTATTTATGTAAGTATCTTTTTAGGATCAAATGAAATTCTGATTGTGTTGTTGAAGGAATAAAGACAAAGTACATTGTTTTAGTCAACCTAGTGTTTTGTGGTTTAATGTCAGGCACGAAAATTAATCTGCAATTTTTTCACAACCTAGCACGGTCTGAACCAAGAATATGTTTACAGATAGGTGTTTGATTACAGACACTTCAGCAAGACAAACAATAAGGCCATCGACGAACTGTGGTACAAGCGAGCCGTGGAACAACACGAGATGGAACCAGAGAGCTTCGTGTTCTCCGTGCCTTTTAATTCTGGTGAGTTTCTGAGATGTCTCTGGTGCCGATGCAGTCCCTGAAGTTAAAATAAATTGGCAATATGTTTGGATGTTTACTATGTATGAGAGAATTGGTGAGTAATGTAAGTGACAATAATGTTAAAACAATGTCACTTAGCGCAGGAACTAGAGGCTTGTGCTAGCCGGGGGTTGTAGAGGTTGATTAAGGATTTACTTTTGTGGTGTTTTATTCCCTTTCCCTTCCAACCCCACATCTCCCCCCTATCTAACAGTCCCGTACCTTGGTAAATGTACGCTAGGGAAAGTGGGACGGGAGTCAGGCATGGCTTGCACTGAGGAACCATTCTAGCATTCACCTGGAATGACTTCAGAAAACATAGGAAACAGGAGTCGGATGGTCTGACTGGGAATTGAACCAGAGTGGCCTCGAACGTGAGGCAAGTGCTGTACCACTGTGCTAACTCACTTGATTTCTAATAGAAGGGTTCTTTTGAGACCAGCGAGAGGGAGGGGAGAGGGAGAGAGACACTCACTATACCTAACGTAGAACATTTTACTGACTTAACTGTGGTATTCCGTGACCTACTGACATCTTGTTTTCTGTTGTTTCATTTCATTTATTAAAGTGTCACATAAACCCCAATACATGTTGAGTATAATTTGTCAGCATTACATTATCCATTAAAATAAGTATGTACGTAGATACATGCATTACATTTGAAACACCTTCATAAACCTATACACACATACAATTGTGGCCGCTGCAGTAGGTAGGCATCCCACAAGTTCGGTGTCTTATTTGTGACGCTGCGATGATCTCAGATGCTGGTCAACCCCCCAGTCATCCACTCCATGCAGGACAGTAACCTTTCTGTATCAAATTGTGTCTGTGTTGGATAAATGTGAAGATGTGAATAGATTGACGGACAGCAGGCCAGCAACAGTAAGTGTGTCTGTTAATATACATAACCAACCTTCTTACTCCACAGTAAGACACAAAACAAACTACGTAGGTAGAGAAATAAACCCAAGAGATGATGTATATTTTCATCTGCTGGTAGGCGATGTTAGGTGTGGTGAATGGAAGCTGTGAGTTTCAGCAGTACATGAACTCTGGACATGTTTGTACGTTAAGGCAGGCAACATGTGCATCTCCTATTTTTAAGCTTCTTCAACAACTGCTGCCACTGTCGTTAATAATATAGTATTCTTTCAGTAACAGAGTACATGTTATATTGTTCTAATGAGAAATTGGTTCAATTTCGGTTCTGACCATGTGTTTGTTGTCAAACAAATCACAGGATTAAGATACTTGACCAGATGAGTTGATGGCGCGCACAAGGACGGCCTAACTCGCCATGCACACGCTCGCCGAGCATTCCACTAGAAGTTTTTTAGCCTATTTTTTTCTTTTCGCAGCTGTGGCTTACCTATTACGGTAAAAGCATTTTTGTTATTATTTTGAGCCAATATACTTTTTTAAAATTACGTTAAATTCCAACGAAACATGCCCTAGCATTAAACATTTTGATGGGGGGGGGGGGGTATGAAGTAGGATTTAACGAAATATCGATTTAGAGTAAACATTTTCGTGTTCCATCATATTTCGTTAAATCGGGGTTCTACTGTAATCTTAATCTGATTGGTGCAGTCAAATGAGAGACATGTCTCAACAAAGACACACTGCCAATAACCATGAAGCAGATCTGCAGATGTGCACGCGAGACACTGAAACAAAGTGGGGCAAAAATCATTTTGCGACAAAATCATGTCCCTATATATGAGGCATGTCAGGGAAAGTAATGGTACAGTACGTATATTCTTCTTTAACATATAGCATGTTGGTAACACTGTTTTTAACCTTGATTCTTATGCTTTTCTTGAAGTTGTTTGATTGAGTAACCCTGGGATTGATTTTGAGTGAATAGCCATGAATATTTATTTTTAATTTCAAATGTTTTTGAGTAGAGACTAGCCACTGTATCTGTATTTCCAGACTTGCCTTGTACAGGAACACAATGTAAGGGCAGCTGGACTCGTAATAAACCACAATGGAACAGTGAGGTGAGGCTCAGGGGGGAAGTTCAGCCAGTTGAAGGCTTGGGTTCTCAAACATTTTACCTGCTGGCCTTGTGTGTGTTGTCTTTATTTTACAGAGTGGCAGATGCACATATTTGTGAAGTGTTTGCACAGAGGAAGCTGAAATAGTAAAAGTGTGAAACTGTTATAGGACTGAAGAACGACACGTTGGTGACAGCGAGCAACGCCATCTTTGTCACGTTGAATGCTCACAGTGCACCCGCGGCGGTGGTCGGCTTCCAGTTCCAGCACCTAGCACTCCACACTTTGTTCAAGAACATCACTCACTCGGTGAGTGCACTTCCTGTGGGGCACACCTCCCACGACTTGGTTGTTTCTCTTGTGTCGGTGTTGTTTTAGTTTTGACAGTGCATATAGTATTGTTTAACTGTGAGGAAAAATTATGTTAGCACGAACACACTGTCATTGTTTACTTACAGTTTGCCGTGTATAAATAACACACTTCGTAATTTAATTTATTTGCTGAATATTTTTTTTTATTCATTGAGAGAAGTAGAATACTCATAAAACACTACACTCACCTTTGGGAGAACATGCCTCCAATTCCCTTACTGGCCATCCTAATCTTTGATACTGACCAGTACTGCTTCTATTCCTATTTCTGGTTCTTGGAAACACTACTCCCAATTCTATAGTTACAGTGTTGCCTGCAGAACATTCAAACCTTCTACTTTTCTATGTACCAGGGGTAGATTTTAAGAAATTAAGTGACCTGTCCATCGGACAGGTAAAGTTGCAAACTTACCTGTCCGCAACAAGTATCACCTGTCCTGCATTCAAAGCTATTTTTTATTTTTTTAAATCAATATATACACAGGTATATTGCACTAAACACGTTATTTTTACACTCTATACTTGATGTTTTGTACAATTAGGAGGATAAATCACACATATGGTATTCATAAAATGCTTGACTTCATGTTTCGGAATTATCTGATGAATTGCCATCAGATTCTTCATCTTGCAGCAGCGTATCTTCACACCTTTTATATGGCGGTTGAAATGGCCTGCGCTTCCTCTCAGCACAATTGAACCAAAGTTCGATAGCTGGAGTAGGATCGTACTCACAGATGCTGCTTGACTTCATCTGGATACGCATCAATGATGACAGTGTGTCATCACTCAGTTTGTTGCGCCAGTCCGTTTTGGTAGATTTCATTAGTGAAAAACCTCTTTCACAATCGGCAGTGTGAGCAGGTAAGGACA
>PNEQ01130262.1:0-11032 GCA_003012365.1 Medauroidea extradentata | reverse complement strand
ACTAGTGCCCCACGAAGCATCTCGGGATCACATTAGACATATGCTGACGCCGAAAAACGTGTATAAACGTATTTAAGAAGTTACGGAAGTTAAGTTTACGGTTACGTTACGTTTATGCCAACATGAAACCACAATTCTGCACAACAAACAAATTTAGAAAAAAAGAAAGGGATAGGGTGGGCAGGCCAAGTACCTTACATGCTCATAAAACACTAAAACCAGACTGCACTTGGTTGTCGGAAGACAATGAATAGTGTATGAGAGAGACCAATCAGTTACCTTGTACTGTGATAGTACGCAGGAACAAGTTGAGCTAATCCCGAGGAGACCCCATACCTCTTTCAAGTTTTTGTATGTGGGAATCGTGCAGGACGTAGCCATTGGTCAGCAGGTTTTCTCAGGGATCTCCAGTTCTTCCTGTCCTTTCACTCCGGTGCTGCTCCATACTCACCTCATGTCACCCCTCACCAACGCTTAAGACCTCGATGTTAAGCGCTGACCAAAATCTCTCACTCACTTAAACTAACATTCAACTTACAACTAATTTTGTTCTATCAATGATTATTACAAGGATTGATTCTGTTCTACCACTGCATTTTGATCCTTTCCACATACTTGTCTGCATTACAATTGTATTTCTTTGAAAAACTATGTAAGCATAGCTTAGAACCTTAATGTAAAAAAGACCATGGTACAGTCTAAAGGAACAAACAATGGCCAAATAATTGAGTAAAACTTTGTTTTCAGAATGCAAAGTAATTTGTCCTTAATAACATAGGTCCACGATAAGATGATATTTCTTGGACATGATTAACTGACAAAGGACTGATAGATCAGTCTACTTTTGAAAATACTGCAAAATATACCTTATTACTCCATATATAATGAAGCTCATTAGGTAGTGCATACTTATCAATAATTGGTACTTGCTAGGAAATCCTGCTGAATATGTAATATTCAACAAGCTTATGACAAAAGATTTGTACTGAGGCAGAAAGAATATTGGTGTTAAAACCCCATACACCGGAATACTGTGCATTAAAACAAGTTCAATGTAATACTTATAGGTGCACTTCACTTCCCCTCTACTGCTCCCGTACAATTTAAACACTTATTGCACCTGTACACTTAGTTGGCTCGGCTGCGCAAAGCATCTTCCTTGGATTTAAACTTAATGGGTTGGGGAATGTGGCGAGGGAACTGTGGGGAAAGGAAAAATGATACGTAAGTTTCACAAAAATATTCAAGAGCAAATTCACCTACTGCTTCCAGACTAAATTTATTAATACGAAGAGTCTTTTGTTTTCCGCAGGGAATGCCATCATTATATTAAGTGTTTTCTTAATACATATTCACAACACTGGATGGTATTATTTAACTACACCTACAACATGCTGTACAATAATTGTGATGGTACAGCTGAGTAAAATATATAGTATACTGTTCAAAAAATTACTTCACCTCCAACCAAAACTTTGGCCCCATCTGGAATGTCTTGCACTGCTTCACTAGCACTGCTGTATACTTTGCTTTTCCTTGGCTTTGTTGAGTACCATTTCCTTGATAATGGAACATGCAGTACCTGAAATCAAAAAATCATGACAAAAAAAAAAAAACAGGCATAGTCCTACATGAATAGGGTTGTTGGACGACAAATATATGCAAACATCCAACGATTAACACTTCATTGTTACTGATGTGATGTAGAACACTGAATGGCTTACGTAATTGCTAAAAGTCTCCTCAGAATGAATAAATTGTGAGACTGCAAGCCAGATCAGTGTCTCGCACGTAGGGACCATACATACATGTGTCTGGTTCACCTTTTTCTTCCTGTTGCTTCTTGGTCTTGAACATTCAGAATACAGTATTTATTCGTACAATCGCAGCATATTTTTGACCAAATTTTTTGCCCTAAAAATGGGATGCGGCCATTATGAGGGGTTTGTAAAAAATTACCTTAAGGATTTTCTGGTGTAAAATACAACTCAAATAAATGCCATTTTCCATATCTACTCATCCATACGGTGACCATTTCTCCAAAAATATAGAAAAAGATTTTTGGGACGGCATAGTAAACATGGAAAAAATAAAAGACTAGAAGATCTCATTAATCCATTAATATACGTAACTCAGTGAAACTTGTTTAAAATGATCCAGCTCAAGGCCTCACTCTTTAGTTTTGCAGTGGTTTTGAATATATTTTTTTAAACACTAATTAATACATATCGAAAATTCATTCTTACAGTTTTTAGACTTATATATAATAGTTTTTTATAACTGAATTTTTCTGTCGAAATACACCAAATGGGTTTTTATATTTTTGCCCCTGAAATATCACATATGTATTTTATGGTCAAAACAAGCCAAAATGAAAATTTTTGCTAGTAAAAGGTACATTATTTTAAAAAACACTCTGGCAAAATTGTGTATCCTATGACAGTAAACACTCTCAGATTTTTTCAAAGAATTTGGTTAAAAAATATTTCAGTAATTTGCAATTGTTTGAAATGAATGAAAGGCAATGGCCTTAAGACATTTAAATTTTACGGTGCCTTACATCAGTGTTATTATTTCCCATGTAAGTAGAGTGTTAAAAATTTGATTCACACTTACAACGTTGCAACTCTCCAGATGCCGCTATGTTATTAACAGTGCATCATCAATCAATGAGCAGGACTCATAGTGTCTGGCTAGAGGTCACGTGGCATTCTGAATTTGAAGTCACGTTTTCCTGGGAATGTCAGGCACTAAATTCTTCTCTAGATTCCACATGTTTACTATTCTGGCTCAGATGGTTTCTCACTTAAAGCGATCATAAAAGCTGGTCCCTTAGAAAACATCTTAACAGAGTTTTACTGTATTGTGTCCCCTGTTGAAAAAAAAGTGGGTGCTGCCACTATAAAGGTTTTTTAAAATACTGCTTCAAGCCTTTGATAATAATGGTGTGGCCATTATGCGAGTACATGCGGTATCTCCAATCAAACTGCGGCCTTAACAATGAAGTTGTAAGAGCTGTGAAGATAAAAGAAGAGGTGTTGATCAAGTAGTGGCGGACTACTGGGGCAAGGTAAATGTGAGTGACACAAGAAAACCTGTCAGCCACCAATCAAGTTTTTGTCACGTTTTCAATTTCCAACCACCGAAAACTGAGAGTACATAATGCCACAAAGAATACCATTGTTTTCAAAAGCTCATGATCTGGAGAAGTGTAGGTTTTATCAGCCATGTTACCAGGATTTGTAGATCACTAAGATACAAAATATAAACACCTACATGCTAAATATATATAAGTTTGATGTCCATAGCATATTTCTGGCACTTTATTTAACTTATGTTATGTACAATATTCGTTTAGTGCCCGTTTATTCTACATTTTGAACAACTGCAATCAGTTTCACTTTTTCATTTTGGTTATGTCTACTGTTTAGAATTTTCTGTACAAAATGGCAACTTTGGTCTGCTAACTGCCGCTAATCCTGCTCGATAGTGGGATACACGAGGACAGAGTTGATAAAGTCCTTTTCAGTTACCACTACACGAAAATAAGAGTAAGAATTATGTTTAATTTTTAATTGCATCACTTACAGATAGTTGATACAGTAAAATGGGGTGAATAGGGATGCTGGGGTGAATAGGGACGCTGGGGTGAATGGGGACAAAATTTCAAATCAAAAGTTCTAGGGCCTACTTTAAATTTATAAAACCAAATTTTTTGTTAGGTCGGCTTGTTAATAATTTTACAAAGAGAAGTTGAGTTTAAAAATAATTTTATTTAAGATAAATGTTTAAACTCGGATTTTGTTTCTAATTTTGTCCCTATTCACCCCATTTTACGGTATCTATTTCACTTCTGATGTATGATTCAACATCACTACTTTTCACTTCTGGATCGAAGCGCGTCACAAACAGGACTTTGGAACTGGGTTTAACTGGTCTGAAAACAGTCTTGAGCGAGGTTGTCGTTCTAGCTCCTGTTTGTGCTGATGGCTTGGTAGCTTTACTGTATGCAGTATGTTGAGAAACTACAGTGTCTGTTGTTTTTTGCCGACGTTGCACTAGTGTGAAGCCCTCGTTGTTGGTTTCTTGGATGGCTTGCAGTTTTGCTAGCTTTGCTGGTTGAGACTGCTGACATTACTTTTTCTACTAGCTGACTTCACAAAGTGTAACCTGGCTGTATGTTGGAGTTTTATGAACCACTGATTTCATTTTGTTTGCAGATACATTTTTCTTCAGTTCTTTTACTTCTGTCAACAAATTATTAACACATTTAAAGAGTTTAAGGACCTCACAATAGTTTCATACAGATTTGACTTCTTGAAGGTCTGAGGGACGATTAAATATAAGTTTTTATGGGTGCAACACAAAATTTGCACCTGTGTTGCGTCTGGATGCGCTGCATTGAAATTACACACTCACGTAATACCATAGAAGACCAGTTTAACTTGCTATATTTAATCAGGACCGTAGAGATTTAACACATTCACGCTTACTACACAGATAAATAAGTTTGTTATTTACTCATGTCACGTCAAGATTCTTTTCAGCACATTTTCTATGAGCTGTGGTTTAAATTCACTGCTGCGGTTCAAAATTTCAATATATCGTTGGCTCAGTTCAAAAGGAATACAACTAAAAAAATTTAATTTTTGAGTTTGGCCCACCAACACGTATTTTTTTTTAATTTTATTTCAAGCCTCCTAAATCACACAACAGATGTGCAAGGAGTTGTCAAATTGATAGAGTACATAATTTGTTTACAATAACACACAAACATGAAGTTGTTTACAAGTAAAATAAAGTATGTACAATGTTGAGAAACAGCAATAGATTGAAACCTAGATGACATATAAAAAAAAAAATTATATATATATATATATATATATATATACACACATATATATATATATAAGAATAAAATACCTTGTACATAATATAATTTGCTAATAACTAAGCAAGTTAATATAACAAAAACATATGAAAAAGTATTTATGGTTCACAATCTTAAGTCCATTACATAAACTCCAGGAAAATGTACATCCACAAATCAGGATAGGTAGACCTGCAATCAGGTAATGCCAGAAGGTATATTATGGTGCAAAGTATTCATCCAATCTGTAATATGCCTTATTAATGAGGAAATTTTTCAATTTCTTTTATAAGTTTAACAAATTATCCTTTTCCTGTATGGTTTTTAAGTGTGCTGGTAGATTATTAATTAGTTTACTTGCCATAGCATATGGGCATGTCTAATATTTTTTAGTTCTGTGGGAAACTGAGTGTATAGCTGTTTTTTGTCGAGTATTATGAGAGTGTACATCTTGGTTGGTAATGAAGGATAAGTTTTTTAGACCGAATATAATTGAGTGATATATGTATAAACTAGGCAAGGTAAGAATTCTTAGGTTTCGAAAATGGGTTTACATGAAGAGGGTACTTTTATGTTAGCTATTATGCGTATAATTTTCTTTTGCATTTTGAATACATTTATCCAGTTCTCTGACGCACCCCAAAAAATTATGCCATAGGTTAGAATTGAATTCACATTTGCAAAGTAAAGAGTAAAAACAGTTTCAGTAGAGCATGTTTTTTTTACCGAGTACATAGACAGAAGTGCACTATACTCGGTTGAAAAGAAAAACGGCACATAGATTCACTTGTTTTAATCGCATGGCACTTTATTCTGATTGCCAGTTAAGAGCTAGAAATTGTATTTATTTTATTTCAAAGTGTGATAATTTCAGCAAAGGTAGACTAAAACATTTTAAACACCTCAAATAGTAGCCTCTGTAGTTTTGCTTCAAATTAACACCAACCAAATATGTAAATGAACATTTTTGGGTAAATGGAAATCTTTCTATATGCATTTTACTCAAAATTGGGAATTTTTAGTTGTTTCCCTTTTGAACTGGGCTATCGATATCTGCCTTCTTTGATCGTAATTGCAAATTGAACAGTTCATTTTATTCACTTCATCAGGATCTGCAAAACCTTTAAAATCCAATTTGCTGGTCGTGATGATTACCACTCACTGCTCCCTCAAACACTAGGAGCATTGTCTAAACACATCTGCCACCTGTACATGTGTTCTATCTACAGCAAAGACCAGGTTAATTTTCACTGCTGTTTTTTCCACACGTGGTTTCTGGAACAACATCGCTAGGTACGGTGTACGTCTACAATTTCACTCAAATTCAAGATCTCTATAATACAAACCACGCGTATTTAATTGATGCTTAATATTTTAAATAGGCTACCTATCATTTCAACTAAAGGCATTTTAAAAACAAATATTTCATGGGCTTTAGCTCCCTTTTATTGAATGGCACTGGCATTACATACTGGATTTTATCAGCCAAATTGAATCCCACCAAATGGTTTAATCTCACAGTTGTGATAGCCAACTTTGTTTGCAAGCAATTATTTGCAAATGAAAAAACTGTCATTATAAACATCAAAAGCTCTGCCACAACGGGCAAGAGGTCTCCAGTACCATAATCTACTGTAGTATTGGTAACGTGGCTGGAGCTACTCAGTCCTTGAATGTATAACAGTTTTTATGAGCGTACATAAATTCTTAAAGAGTAATATGTTGGTGGCCTATATATAAAAAATACAGCTAACACTGTAGTAGGGCCTAGTGGTAGTTTAATATGCCAATCCGGCAGACCTGTGTTATAAGACCAGGTTAGCACAGTGCAGAATATCCTTTTGTAATGGCACAAAAAAAAAAATATATATATATATACACACATATATATACACACACACACATATATATATATACATATACACACACACACCTATATATATAGCATTGCAACTGTGTAAGGTAGGTAATTTACGATAAAGTGAGCAATAAAAATTTAACCTTTGAAAAATACCACTAGCCGTTACTGCATATAATTCAACATTAACTATAGTTGCTATACTACTTGTATAGTCGGCAGCAAAATGACCCAATATAGTTATGTGTTTTTTCCTATTAAATAGGCCTACAACAATACTGAAACAAAATCCACTGAAATCAACATAATTGTATTTTAAATAATAACCTTTTTTTTATTAAACTGCATCAATTCATCATGACTGCACAATTTATCTTACATGTGCAAACATAAAGTGATGTGCCCAGAGGTTACACATTTATATTTGTTAGCCATTACGCACGGAAAGAGATACGAACTGGCTGAACATAGAACTTTAGCAGGACTTTTTTCCGAACCACCTATAGAAATGCATACTGTACAAAAAAAGAGCTACCCCCAAAAATGTACACAGCAATAAGAGATTGCTAAGTGAAAGTTCTCCTGACACATAACCTAACAACTGCTTTTTAGATTAACTGAGTGTTCACTATAGGCCTATGCAACTAAATTTAAAATGTTAAGAATTTATATATTTAGAAGGCCTAACTTAGTAATTAATAACTATACAATTTATTCCATCCCTGAATTAGATTATCTGGTGACATATTTACCTGATAAACTCATCAACACTTCTCGTCTAAATAAAATGCTAGGTACATTACGACAATGTATTTTTCGTGAACATGCACTCTAACGCCTTACAACATGTTTTCTTTTATACATACATGCCACAGCCAATGTTTGTTTACTCTTTATATGCATGCTTTCCTGTTTTTCGTCTGCTTCTGGCTATCTACTCTGCTTCCGAGCATGGTAGACCTGAGTGGATCTGGCAACGAGATTGAGTTGAATACTTGGAGAGCTTTTATCTCTTGATGTTCTTGCCCGATTTTAAAGTAATGTATACACTTTCGAGTAGATTGAATACTATTTTCGTAAGCACCCAATGTTGCTAAGGTATGTCTACTTTACAATGTAATACCAAGGTCATCACAAATGGTGAGAGACAAATTAAACACAGTGACAGGAGTAATGTAATTGCAATTCTTTTATTTGTCAATGAACACTATAATGTGTTTCATTTGGTCATCTTAAAGGCCTCTACCTGGCTTCAAACCCTTGAAAAACGCATGCGGAATGTGGAAGTCACAGACACTAATGTTCTTTGAAAACTTTACAGCAAGGGTACAAATGCATCACAAAATATCTCCAGCTACAGGCACACAAACCACTTACCCTTCTTGAGTGCCAGACATGAATCCACAAAATGCACATAAATTCAAGGATACAAGGACTTAAGGCAAGTGATCCAGGGAACACTACACTGAAACACAACACAGCCAGTAACTGGGAGAGGAATCGGCCATGGACGCAGTTTAGAAACCCTCCAAGCATTCGCCTGGACCGATTTCGAGAAACCATGGAAAACTAAAATAAGGATGCTCGTAGCCAGGAATCGAACCCGTTGATCGGGAATACAAGTCCAACGAGTTACCGTTGTGCCACCTCGCTCAGTCCATGTCGGATCAAATTATCTTAACCTATTATAAAAATATTTCCATGGTGGAGATAAAACAACACAGTATTAATAATCAAATCAAGTACCTTTACACAGTGTTGTAGGCGATTGTTGACTTTCACAGCACCACTCAGTACATTTAAAGGTAAAGAATTAGCAACATGTGTCAGAATAAAGAACATATTTATTTCGTACGGCACGTTTCTTCTTTTTCTACAGCACAATTTGCTTTGAGTTTTTTAGCTGTCTGAAAAAATGTTTTGTAATCATCGAACGTCACACTCACAGATTACGTGAGCACAGAAACGTCTATTGTAGAACTAGTGAAATTTTAAAAAAATATTATTTTTGTTTGAATTATGGTTAGGGCATACATAAATAAACCTGAAATCCGTTTTACTGGTATTTACGGCATATATTAAATCACACAGGCTGTTAATGCCTTTAGAAATATTGAAGTTTACTGAATAAATAAGTTTATAGAGCGGAAAATCGTAAAAATTAATTGAGTTGCATAGTTTACAAATGTAGGTAAGAATGTTTTGATTTAAAAAAAATAAAATTAACGATGGAACATTGACAAAAGGTCATGAGCTCTTTCCAAATTAAAAAAAAACTATATATTTTAAAGGGGAACATTTATTTCTGATGTGCTTTAAGTCTGTACTTCTCCACATATTTTCTATGGTTTAAGTTGTGTTGTAAATAAAACAAACAAAGTGGTTAGGTATAGCATGGTTACCTGAATTAAATAGAATAAACTACGAAAGTAAGTAATTTATGCGTGTGACTTGTGTGAAGAACGTTGGAATAATGTTTTTGAGTCCTTACCTAACAAAATCCTGCTCTCCCACTTGGTGTACGGCATAAATAGTCATTTTAACCTAACGTAAACAAACCTATGAGGAAGGGTTTCAAGGTACCAAAGCACTCACCACCACTGCAGTCCCCGACATATCTTACGAAACGACCATTTCCACTCCGTTCACTTTTCATCACCTCGAACCTCCAGTTGCTAGCCTCAGGGGGCGGTCCGCCCAGATTATAAGTAATAACTATGTAAGGGGTGGACCTCCAGTTACTGGCCTCAGGGGGGGCCCGCCCGGGGTATAACTATGTAAGGGGCTTTAAATATTTATTCCACATTTATAAATTAATCATGTAATAAGTAAAAATAAATATTATATAAGGAGAGTACCCGAGGGTCAGACTATCGTTCCCCTTGGAATGCAGACTTACTTTTGGGCGCCCGTAGGTATCTGCTTACCTGTAGAATGCATGAAAGGAGGCCCTACAATGGAGAGGCGCTGGTATGATGGGGCTGCGAAAACGGAAGATCCCGTGAGGACCCGCAGACCAGCGGCATCGTCAACGTCCATTATGATTTCTACGTACGAAAATTAGGGGTCAGACCCCATCAATCAGTTTATTTGTCGTTAAGCTCGGAAGCAATTGACAACATCAAAACACAATAAAAGTACAAAAGTGAACAAAGCAAAACTTACATAAAAATTATAAATTAAAGTTGCACTTTACAACAGAACCAGACAGGTACTCATCCACACAATAAAATGAATTTACAACCAACCAATCAAACAGTGCAGATTTAATTCGTTGCAAGTTTATCGTGAATGCCACACGATCCAACTTATTAAAAAGTATAATTGAAATGTGTTCATAATTCATTTGCATTGTTCCTAATCTTACGTGATCTTTGCTTAAGGTGCTCAGAAGCCTGTGTTCTGTGGCCACTGCTCCAACCGCGGTCCCTCAGAATATGGTTAAGCAGTAGGGGCCTCCTGAGTAATTTAAAGAAAATATATTTGTTGAAGCGCAGTACGACGTAAGTGCTGCAACCACACATTAGCCTGCTATAAACTGCATGGAATGTTTTTTATTTACCATTATGTTTTGGTGATAGGGGTAGGGAGTCGTCAGTGTAATTGTTTTGGGGAAGTTAGTTGGTAGGTGCGGCCTGCGGCTGTTGGCCGTGTCATTGGTTTTGAAGAATCATCTTTCACGCACTTGATGGTTTCCTGCCTCTCTTTACTTGCCAGAACTGTTGACGACGCAATCAACAATTTTTTTTGTAACTTTGAGATGAGTTGTGAATTTCCCAGCAAAATGGTGACCTGTAATTATTGTAGTTAACTGAGCTGCTGAAGTTGTTTCAGTCTGCTTCTCTTGTAGATTGTTTTTATATGTTGTTCAGGAATTTATTAAGCACTTTTGAAGCCCTAATTGCCTCAATAAATTTATAGCTTCTGGCCACTTTCTACTTTAAACCAAGCAACTTAAGTAACAAAGTGTGTAGATTGTATCTTACTATAAAAATAAGCATCTAATCTCACAAAGAATAATATTTTTAAATCATTAATCTAGACAGTATGATAGTCAAAAGTGCTTACTTAATAGCAAACCACATTTACAATATTTCTTTAGTGTAGATATAGTCTGTACAGCCCCCCTTTGCACTATTTTGACAGATATGTAAGTAGTTCCTTGTAAACAAACAGACTATGTATCCATCCGCCACCATGTGCTTACCACCTGACTGTCAAAAACATGTCATTTTCATTGCATTCAAAAAAATACAAATTTAAAATGTTTCTGTGATCCATAGATAAATGTCTTCATCCTGAAA
>PNEQ01130261.1:0-11033 GCA_003012365.1 Medauroidea extradentata | reverse complement strand
TTTTTTTTTTTTTTTTTTTTTTTTTTTTTTTTTTTTTTTTTTTTTTTTTTTTTTTTTTTTTTTTTTTTTTTTTTTTTTTTTTTTTTTTTTTTTTTTTTTTTTTTTTTTTTTTTTTTTTTTTTTTTTTTTTTTTTTTTTTTTTAGTGAATGATCGATTTTGATTGGACTGAACGGGCTAGCTATGTGATTTACACTTCAGTTGGATACTTATACAAATGTCTAAGATGTAAATTTAAAATATTTCGAAATTCGACACCTAAAAGGGTGAAAAAGCACAAAATTTGTTTTCCATCAACCCACGATATGTATCTAACCAGTAGCGTTATTGAGGTGTTGTTCGCGTCAGAGTGATATTTACGTAAATATTTAAAAAAATATGTATGCAATTTTTTTCTTTATAAGAAACGTGATTATCTCTATATATATATAAAAATGAAAGCTGACTGACTGTTTGACTGACTGACTGACATATCAAACTACAGCCCAAACCACTGGACCTAGAATCGTGAAATTTTTTGTGGAAGTTCCCCTCAGGTCGTAGGCGAGCACTAAGAAAGGATTTTTCGAAACTTGACCTCTTAGGGGGTGAAAAGGGGTGAAATGTGTTTCCGAAGAAACGTCGATAGAGCTCGAACCCGACGGCCTATCATCGTGATTTTTACTTTAATAGGACACTCGTAAAATGCATATTAGCCAATTTAAGGATTTTTCGAAGTTCAACATTTAAGGGGGTGAAAAAACCTTAAATGTGTTTCCAATCAACTATCGATATCTATCGTACCCTTCGGGATAGAGAGTTGATATTCACTTCAAAATATTGCTTACGTAAATACCCAAAAAGTTGTTTTAGGTTTTTTTTTTTTTAATTCGACTCCCAGGCAGTAAAAAGGGGCAAAATGTGTTTTCAATGAATCGTCTTTATCTTTGAAACACAATTGGCTATCGTCGTGATTTTAACTTGAATTGGTTACTTTTACAAATGTCTATGACAGGACTCAAAAACGTTTCGAAATTCTTTATTTAAAGGGGTGAAAATACGTGAAATGTGTTTCCGATTATCCTCCCATATCTATCGATTCAATGGAGATATCGAAGTGCTCTTTGCTTTAAATTGGTGCTTTTGTAAATATCCCAAGTACCGTTTAAAATATATTTTCCGAATTCGGCCCTAAACTGGTAAAAAATGGGGTAATATGAGTTTTCGACTCACATTCGATATATATCGATCCCATAGTTTTTTATATAGCAACATGATTTTTGTTTAGGATTGATGCTTACTCAAATACCTAAAAAGTGATTTCAGGGATTTTCGAAATTCGCCACCTAAGGACGTGAAAAGGGGTGAAACATGGTGAAAAACGTTTTAAATCTATCGTCGATATAACTTGAACCCAGTGGGCTAATGTTGTGTTTTTTACGTCCACGAGATACCAATAAAGTATTATAAAACGTGATTCAAGGGTTTTTCGAAATTTACTCTCCTGAGTGGTGAAAAGACATTGAACGTGTTTTTAGATAAATCCTCGATATCTATCGAACCCATCGAGATATACAATTAATTTTTGCTTCAGGACGAGGATTACAGAAATTATCGCTAAACGGTTTTCAGATTTTTCGAAATTCGGTTTCTCAATACTGTGCAGGGGTGATATGTTTTTTTTTTTTTTCATTACTTATACAAATGTCTAAGATATGTAAATTTAAAATATTTCGAAATTCGACACCTAAAAGGGTGAAAAAGCACAAAATTTGTTTTCCATCAACCCACGATATCTATCTAACCAGTAGCGATATTGAGGTGTTGTTCGCGTCAGAGTGATGCTTACGTAAATATTAAAAATAATATGTATGTAATTTTTTGTCTTTATAAGAAACGTGATTATTAAGAATAAAACTATGTTGGTCAATAGCAAGGCAGACGATTCGAAAAGTAGGAACGAGCAGCGACAAACAACCTATACAGGAGTTTCACTCCACAGTAACCTATCGAGACGTGGTGTTGTACAACCTCTATGAGCCCAGGACATAGATGTTTTTTTTTTTTTTTTTATAAAATGCCATTTTCATGAACTATTTCGACGTTACGTGACGTAGTTGTTTGTTACTCAGGTCCAAATTCCGGGAGGTTCTGGGCTCGAATTCCGTTAAAAGCTGCGTGCGAACGTTCAATTCTGACACACAAAAACTACAAGGCAGATCGAATTAGTGCAATTTACATGTAGTCTTTAAAAGGGGTAAAATTGCAGTTCGCTTTCCACTTAGGTTCCTCTACAGTATTAGCTGACATATCGTTGGTATACTGCCAAAAGTGATTAAGTCATAAATGCTATTCCGTTTAAAAACGGTATTAAATTGTAGATATTAACAAAAATATGGTATGTTACTATACTGTGACACAACAGTACGAAACGACGAATAGACTTTAAACTTGGGCAATTGTTCGTGAACAACATATACATATTCCTAGCATTTTTATAATTTTATCTAAGTTTGACTTAGTCATTTTCGGCAGTAAACCGACGATATATCATCTCACAAATCTCAAGTTTGGGGCACCAAATATGTTTCCGCGAAACCTTTACTCACTGAAACTTTGTAATGGCAACGAAGTTAAAGTGAATAATTTGAAAAATATAATTGAGGGCACCGTCACCAATGGTTGTGCACAGGGTAAACAGATGTTTCTCATTCGATTAACCTCTTACCTTAGGTGTCTGTGATTACCCCACAACGTCAAATAGGCAGGGCTATAAATAAGGCCCAGGCGAAGTCGCTGTTAGTGGCAGGGACAAACTTAAGACTGCTTTTCGCGTGGACAGCTATAGCTACTTATCCTGCTGCAGAATTAGTTCAACTAGCCGCTTGGACATTGTAACACTTGATGACTGAAGTACCTACCTTGTGTACAAAGAGGTTTTTCAATTAAAGTACATATTATCAGTTACGAATAATACTCGCGAGCAAAGCCGCGGGGGACTGCTAGTTTGTATATAAAGTTAGTTAATAACAAACATTTATAAATTATGTTTTTGTCGTTAGTTATAAAATTGCAAAAGTTTCTTGTCGACAAATTTTAGAATAAATTGAACGCGTATTATTTTCTTTTAGTTGTTGTTTGAAAACTTTTAATAGTTTATGCTTTTGGAAGCAATTTATTTTAACAATTATTTACATTTAACTCCATGGTCGCCAACTACGTAGGCATAAATCTCATGAACATGACAATTGCACGAACAAGTACATTTATCTTGACCCATCTTGAACTGAAGTTGTAGGAGCCGCGGTTGTTGCAGTGGTTAGAGTAGTCGCCCCCCACCAATGCGATCCATGCTCGGATCCCTGTGTCCCCATATGTTCGTATGTAAGATCGTGCATGCCACTTGTCGGTGGGCGGTGGGTTTTCTCGGGGATCGTGCGCTTCTCTCACACTGCGCCTCACAGATGTAGCGTCTCATCTCATGTCTACCTGCAAGAACATGCCTACGGGTAAGGTTGATTCTCCTACCGGCACAGAGAAAATTTCTGCCGCTTGAGCGCTGGTACCGGTAACGGTTGCAAACTGACCAATCACAGAGCTTTCCTGAATTTTAAGTTACATGAAGTTGAAAATTAGAACACGAAATTGGTTTATGTTCACTTTAAAATTAAGTTAAATGACTTCTGTCACATCCAAGCCTATCAAAATTTAATTTTACCACAGTTTCGTAGTTTATCCGGTCCCTTAGCGATAGCAGCGCACCTAGCGGCAGAACTGTTCCCTGTGCCAAACTCTCCCATAAGTAAACGCGTTTTCTTTCTAACCTGTAATAGAATTAACCTAACTACGGTCGAACACGGAGTAAGTCTGCAATCTGTATGCGATACTCGTCGCTCTTGTACCTCTTATACGACATTTATTATTATTTATTAGTTACAATTTTGGATGAACAGACTTGTGAAACTTAAACAACATCCACTGTCATCGGTCTTGAATTATTTTTATCAATTAGCAAATATCTTCGGCAGCGATAAGTTTTACTGAAACTTAATTTTGTTATCCCTCCATCTTTAAAACACTTCTAATTTTTTACAGCAATACCTTTTCTTTTAAGGGTGTTCAAGAGGGAAAAATTACAATCTTATGTTTGTATGAAATATATACTGTTAGTTTTATAGACGTTACATTGGAGTACATTTTCCTCTTACGAAAAAAAGACTAGCTTCGCGAGTTTCATTATTATGGCATTTATAAGTCAGAATTTGCACGTTTTTATTTCATACAAATCTTGAAAACCAATAAACAAAATAAATTTTAAAAATTCACATGAAAACTACATGTCATTGTCTACGGCTTGAAGTAAATAAAAACTCAGTACAAAAAATTTTTGTATTTAAAAAAATTAAAATATTCTCAATATTTGTGTTTTTTATTAATATTTTTTAGATACAAAATTATTTTATAATGTGTTTTATATACTTCAAGCTGTAGACCGAGACATGACGTTTTGATGTGATTTTTTTTCATTTCTTATGTTCACTGGTTTTCAAGTTTGGTTTGAAGTAAAAATATGCAAAATTTGACATTGAAATGCCATAATGGGAAAACTGGCTGAGATATTTTTTTTCGTAACAGGAAAACACACATTCAAATAATTCATACGAAATTAACCCTATTTGGTACAAATATAAAATTATAATTTTTCCCTACTTGAACGCTCTTAAGATAATTTTTTTTTCAGTTTAAACATTTTGCTTACAAATGTACATTCAATGTGTAGGTAACTCTAATTTCACTCTCTGTAAATAATTATTATTACTATTATTTTAATACTTATAATCATAATCAATACTATAGTTTTTCACCACTTATAAAGACATTTGCTTAAAGACGTGCGTTAACGGTCAGGTGGCTGAAAAGAGCAATCACAGTGTTTTTACATACTTTTTTTTAACGTAGAAAAATTTCAATAAAATTTGTCACGGATAGCCATCTTAGCAGGGAAATAAGTATGTTTTCTGCCAAATAAATTCTGACCTTTCACCAAATACGTAGGCGTGATTTATTAAGAGTCACTGGTGCACTGCCATTATCTATACATTTCATCCTTGAATTTGCCTTTTTCCGATGACATAAGGGTATAAAATATCACGATTATTGCGCGTCCGTCAATTATATACTTTCAGAGAGTATGACATCGTTTGAAGGATAGTTTCTTGCCGCTTTGAAGCCATTGCTTAAATATTCGAGTTTTATTTTATCAATAACTATAAGTATGTATGTGTTACTTTTTAAAAACTATTGTTAAATAGATTTACTGTAGTAACATTTAGTCTAGAATTTGGGCCGAAACATGGTGTGACATAACATAGAAAATTATTAGAAATATTACTTTTTCCATGTAATCTTTTACGAAATAAGTTTCAGAAATTATTTTTAGTTGCCATCTTCATAACAACGGAGTTAACGAACAAGACGTTAAAATATTTGTACAGTTATGACATGTTAAATTATTCATAAACATAAAGTTTAAAATATAGTGGAGTTACATTAGAAACCGCTCGTAAATCAATAATAAATGAACTAACTCTGTGGAGGAGGATTGCAAGATAGTACATCAATATTATAAGAAGTTCAAATTTCTCTTACACAATTAGATACAAAAATGGCTTAGGAAAAATACATAACAATTGAACATTGACCAATTCATTAAAAATATCACAGAAGTCTGATATTATTCGTGCCAAAAAAGTAAACAAATTATGCTCATGCAAGTTTTCGCCCACGGCTTCATTCCCGTGGAGTAAATACAAATTATTCGAATCCTACAAACTTTACGAAACTTGCTATTAATATATAGTGTGAATCATGTCATTATTTTATACATACCTACCCTTAGATATAGCAAAGACACACACGTACACCTAAACACGGAATTTGATTGAAATACAGCTAAATTTAAACTCCACGGAAACTGTTTTTTTTTTTTTTAAAGAAAAAAAGTGATTTATCTGTTACAATAACTGTCCTAGCTTGCGTTGCAGCGCCCGTTGAATTTTTTGGGCACTGCACTCTGCCACTATACTTGTATACACCCCTCTCCTCTTTTTTTCCTGCAGAAACCTTCACGTGCCACATATAAGTCCCCTAAGTTTCATTAAAATCGTATGAATGGTACAAGAGCGCATAGAAGACTATGAAATGTAACACTTTTAATTTTTTAAATATATTTCAGGACTTTATACCAAATAATCTCATGAAACACCTTTCAGTTGTTTTTATTGGTGAGAGGCTTTCACTGACTTATAACAACGAAGTCTCAAAAGCCGATTAGAGTGAAGTGAGTACAAGCACAACAGCCCTACCCGAGCCGAGATTCCGAACCCAGGACCTCTCGCACCGCAGATAAGCGTTAAACTGACTACGCTACTATAATATTGGTAAAATTTCTAGATTAAACGGGAACATTTCGGGGTAAGATTGTAGGGGATGAGTGACCACTTAAGAGATGTTCCAGGACATTATAAAACTTGGAAATGTCTATACAAATTGAACATTCTTAGCGAAGGTTTCCTTATGTCACACCTTTTTCTCCACCCACTACCATCCATGTACCGCCGCGCTGCATCCACCAAACCCTCACAGCATCGATAGGAGACGAAGGTCTGTGTACCACAATCAAAACCGCGAGTGGAAGAGGTGGCATGTGGAAGAGATAATTGAGGATATTTACTACACACACACACACACACACACACACATATATATATATATATATATATATACATATAAAGGCATACAGGCTGTTTCTAAATTCGGCCATCAAACTTCGGCAGCTAATACCTAATGAAAAATGAAGCAAAAATGTACAGGACACCTAGTACCTGAACCGAATAGTACGGACGCAAAAAGCCCTTTGAAATTGAAATTAGAAACAGTTTTTTCTCGAAAAATCGGAAACTATATGCGATGAAAGGACAAAACCCAGAACAGTGTTTTATGTTATCGAGATCTGTAATCCCACAGCAAACGCTCGTTCTAGCATTCCACCACTACGCTAATCACAGGGGTGACCACCCTTCTATGTCGTCAGACTTTTGCACTGTCTAGATATGGAAGTATTTGAGGACGAATACTTGGCGAGCATGACATGCATAACAAAAAAGGTCCTCTTGTTGCAAGTGTGTAGGAGACTCTATTTCGTTCACAACGATCATCAAGACCGTATGCAATGTGCGGCGGTACAGTGCATTATGGCATTCGTCCGCCACGTTGAAGTGACACGAAATCTAACAACATATGACAAACAATTACGACAGAGTATTTGATCTTGTAATGTTTGATTTAACCGTAGTGAAGACGTGTTATCCTGAGGTATGATTTACTTGATTTTATAAACACGAGGAAATGTGTCAGGATTATACTACGTATGTGGCAAACAAATAAAACCTCGAAAAAACATGACGATGACAATTGTTTTTAAGAGGGGTTTTCAAGAGCACCTCAGTGTTTAAGTGTAGTTAAACAACGTTTAATGTCCTAAAAAAACCTGTTGTGTGTTTAAAACCCGGCAGGTAGGCAACTAGTGCAACACCCATGAAATGATGGTTGTGTATGTCAACAAGACAAGGTTCCAGAGAGTTGCATTAAACATTTACGTTGATAAATGCAATACATTAGGAGTACAAAACAACAATGTACGTATGACATGTGCATCTACTACGTGTGTACAGTATCTGTCAGTTATAATCTCCCTATGCTAGAAACTCGATGGTGCAAATAAATACTTTAGTATGTAAACACAGAGATCAGTGAAGTTATTGTGACTAATTTGTTGACACATTTAGAGACTGGAAATTCGCGGGAATGGTTGACTGTTTGCTAGGCTCCAACATGATGTATATAGCACTGAATGTTTTGTATCAACATTGGCTATCGTTTATTTGTAGCATTTGTTCTCTCTACAACAGGCCCAGTTAGAACTGTACAACTTGGACACACAGCGTGTGTGATTTGTCCCAAAACTGTTCACACGTGTCACGGTTAATATAATACAGTTTATTGGAGACTATTTTAAACATTTTCGCGATTTTCCAGTGTCTCTACACTTACTACATTGCGATCGTTTGCCTGTAGTTTATTTGAACTAATTTAAGTTCACATAACATATGACCGTGTAACTGTAGTATCTTAGTCTTACAGGAGGTGCTCAAACTATCGGCGCCAACCTCGGTACAGAGTGTACATCGACGATGCCACGATTGTCGAACACGGTAAAACACGCCAGGCGTGGTTCGTATCACTTCTACAGCAGCCTGTATTTTAGCAACGAGATCCTCCTCATATACTATTGCGGTCTCGTATACCAAGCTCTTCATAGTCCCCCATAGGTAAAAGTCAACTGGTGTAAGATCTGGGGACCTTGCAGGCCATGACCTTGGCCCACGACGACCTATCCATTTATTTGGAAATGTGTTGTCCAGGTACTCTTGTACACGTGCACCATAGTGCGGAGGTGCACCATCATGCTGCAGCCACATATGTCGTCAAATCTGACATGGGACGTCTTCCAGCAACTCTGGCAAAACATTTTTCAAAAACACCAGGTACCTGTCTGCAGTTAAGCGAGCAGGCAACATGTATGGGCCAATTAAATGGTCACCTACAATACCACACCAAACATTAATTCCAAACTGCACTTGGTGATTGGACACGAAGGTCGCGTGAGTGTTCTCCTCCGCCCATATGTGCCTGTTACGAGAAGTCAACACAAAATCTCTTGTGCATCGCGCCTCATCGGTAAACAATCGATGCGTGGAAAACATGGCTGTACTGCACATCGTTGTAAACACTACTGCACGAACTGTAGCCGTTGTGGATAATCTTCAACCTTCAAATGGTGCAGTTTCTGTCGGCGATATGGATGGAGCAGCTGTTCATTTACAACTCTCCACACATTCACGTGTCCAGTGCGGACTGCATACGCCACTTGACGGGTGCTAGTAGATGGCACGTCATCAAACCTCCGCAGCACTTCCTGCTCAAAGTTAGGTGTACGTACCGACCTGGTACGGCCTGCGTTTGGCCGGGACACCTGTAACATGTACAGTATTGGAACAGTGATGTTCCAATGTGCAATAATGTATGTGATTTAACATAATAATAGTACTGTGCAACTCCTGTACTCTCCGTGAATGTTCCCTCTTCGCGAAGCCTCCTATCAATACTTGTAAACGTAGAATAATGTGGTACACGTCTGTTCGGATACTTGTCTCTGTACATACGCACTGCAGTTCTGCTATTACACTGTGCAGCTCCATACACTAGGCGCATGTCAGCCATCTCAGACCACGTAAAACGATCCATTTCGTTACACAACTGCGTGCGTGTCCTCACTTTGTTCACAATACTGCTGTATGTTTCGCTGAGTAAATATCAGAACATATCACATGGAACATTAGGACAAAGACCCTCCACTTGACGCTAGTGTTTGTTGTCTAGAGTCCTACATGGTAAGCGGTTATGACAGACAATATATTCGTCTTCCCTGTTGTGTCACCACAATTCACGCCACCATGTTGGGATATTAGAGAAGTACTGCGGACAACTCATAACGAGGATGTTTTGAGAGACGTGTAACAGTGTCATGAGGTTTACATGGCGCTGAGTATGTTATGAATGCACATTTCATACGTTTTGTTGCTATGTTCACTAAATTTACGACATTTATCAACGTAAATATTTAATACCAATCTCTGGAACGTTGTCCTGTTGACATACACAACCATCATTTCATGGGTGTTGTACTAGTTGCCTACCTGCCGGGTTTTAAACACAACAGGTTTCTCTAGGACATTCAACGTTGTTTAACTACACTTAAACACTGAGGTGCTCTTGAAAACCCCTCTTAAAAACACTTGTCATCGTCATGTTTATACGAGGTTTTATTTGTTTGTTACATACGTAGTAAAATCCTGACACATTTCCTCGTGTTTATAAAATCAAGTAAATCATACCTCAGGATAACACGTCTTCACTACGGTTAAAACAAACATTACAAGATCAAATACTCTGTCGTAATTGTTTGTCATATGTTGGTAGATTTCGTGTCACTTCAACGTGGCAGACGAATGCCATAATGCACTTTACCGCCGCACATAGCATACGGTCTTGATGATAGTTGTGAGCGAAATAGAGTCTCCTACACACTTGCAACAAGAGGACCTTTCTTGTTATGCATGTCATGCTCGCCAAGTATTCGTCCTCAAATACTTCCATATCTGGACAGTGCAAAAGTTTGACGACATACAAGGGTGGTCACCCCTGTGATTAGCATAGTGGCGGAATGCTAGAATGAGCATTTGCTGTGGGATTACAGATATCGATAACATGAAACACTATTCTAGATTTTGTCCTTTAATTTTTTATGGTTTCCGATTTTTCGAGAAAAAACTGTTTCTAATTTCAACTTTAAAGGTCTTATTGCTCCCGTTTTATTCGGTTTAGGTACTAAGTGTCCTTTATGTATTTTGCTTCATTTTTCATCAGGTATTAGCTGCCGAAGTTTGATGGCCGAATTTAGAAACAGCCTGTATGTGTATGTGTGTGTATATATAGCCTATATATATATATATATATATATATATATATATATATATATATATATATATATATATTTTACATATAGAGTAATTCTTCATCTCTTATTTGTTACGCACAATATTATCTCTACGTCACAGTCTTTACTGTAGTGTTTTAAACCGAATTCAATCCAACTGAAATTTAAATCTCAACATTTATGTAACTTGCATGAATATAAACATGTGTGTGTAAACAGACCTACGCACACACACATACGTAGGGGAGCCCGGGGGAATGCCGCGCAAAGGGTAATACCGCGCACCTCAATATCTCGGATTTGGCTGTCGTCTTCTTTCCAGGGACCGTGCTGCTATCTGTAGGCGCTCCCGTCAACCACGTGCATTGTGCTCGGGCACCATTATCTCGCAGTGCGTGAGTGTCAGACACAGTTTAATGTTTTTCCATGAGTTCTTGT
>PNEQ01130260.1:0-11032 GCA_003012365.1 Medauroidea extradentata | reverse complement strand
ATCGGTTGAATCGAAAATTATTAATTGTTTGAATTGATCGGTAATCAATCGGGTATTGTTAAATAATAAATAATTTAGAATGATTTTACATTTTTAGTTATTAAAAATATTAGGGGTTATGTATACACATATACTGCATAGCATGTGAACCTTACATACAATACAACACTTGAATTAAATAATCGATTGCTCTAAGATGACGGCATTAGCAATAACTTCAAGGTCGAGCCGAGGGTTGCCCGAGCATGGCCGAAGATTGCCGAAGGTTAACGAGCTTGGCCGAGCATACCCGATGAATTTTTAACTAAATAATTGTTATATAAAATTATTTTATATAAAACGTTTTTATTAAATAGTTCTTTTATTAAAAAGATTTTATTTTAATTTAATTAATTTTTTAATGCAAGTGGGGTTAGGATGGAATGCAAATTCAAAATTTTTTTGGAAGACTCGGAAGAAACCTCCAAGATGGCGGTCGGAACAAGATGGCAGAATTTTTAAACTTTTTTATTTTTAAATATTTTTTAAAATTTTTTAATTAATTTTTTTTAGTTTTTCGAAATTGACGTCATTAAAGATGGCGGTCGGAAACAAGATGGCGGGCGGAAACAAGATGGCAGAATTTTTAAACTTGTTTGTTAATTTTTAATTTATTTTTTAATTTTAAAAATAATTTTTTTTTAATTTTTCGAAATTGACATCATTCAAGATAGCGGCTGGAAACAAGATGGTGGGCGGAAACAAGATGGCGTCCGGAAACAAGATGGCGTCGGGGTGTCGGGTTACAGGGGTCAAAGGTCAAGGTCATGGGGTCAAAGGTCAAGGTCACCCACACACCCACAGCCCCCAGCCCCTGTCCTCGGACGAACCAAATCATACTACTTGTAAAGAATACTGGAGCATCTGAAATTTTTGCTCACACGTATAACGATATTTTAATGAAAATCCTAAGCTGACATCACTCACGCGAAAATTGAGCAGTTTTCGAATAAACGCTATCAACACGAATCGAAATTAAAGAGCAAATAGAATCAGTATTCGTGTTTTTCTAACATGCTGTGATTAACTGCCATCATCAGACCAGGCTTACACCACCGAGTCCTCGAGTTAAGAGCTTGGATCCGAGATTCTATAAGTTTAATGATGATTATTTTTTAAACATAAACGGGAGTTGATGTCATAAAATCGCTCTGTCACTTTTTTACAAGTACTTTTAACCACGTACTCTAATTGTTTCAAAACAATACATATCGTGATTGTAGCAAATAAATTATAAACGAAATTTCCTTTTGATTGGTAAAATAGCTTAGAAAAATTATCATTTGTCTCGAAATACTACACAGCATAGGTTAGTAAAACCAATTGGCAATAAAGTTACAGAGCAATTTCACGATTTCTGCTCTCGTATGGTTTAATAAAATTAATTATCTCGAAAGGCGAGAAACTCGGGTTCATGCCCTTGTGTCTGAAGGGGATGAAATCGTCTAAAAAGTATAAAGCCACGGTATAAATATGGAGAGTAAATTTGTGAATTAATTTGTCTCTGTGGATAAATTTTAGAGTTTACTCTTTCAGACAAATGTTGTAAGCAAAGTTTCTGGAATAATATTTTTACATGATGACCGTAACAAATTTCTCTATTTCTTAAATTAATATGGAAAATGTATTTTCAAAATGTTTAGTGAACTAAAAATGTATAAGAAAATTCATTTCTGTCGTTATAAGAAACATTAATTCAAAAAGTTACTAGTACATTATGTGCTTTGAGATGAATGATTCGTCAAATTGTTGTGAACACTTCTGTGGTACAGGATTCTTTTTCTCTTTAACTTCCCTATCTTTCCCATGTCTTTATTCCGCCCCCGACATACGCACATACTTCGTCGCCTCATTCGTTCTACGGGATGATCGGAACGATAAGTCTATCCCTCTGGCAAAATATAACATTCATCTGCGACTAGTGCCAGCTTCCTCATGTCAGATTTGTTAGCTTCCAACGAAGACAGTTTGGGGAGTGGGATGGGCAGTTTTCATTGTTCGTAATCGGTAGTTCCCATTTGTTTTTAATAGCCCGTTTACACCAAGAAACTAGCGTCAGTAGTGTCATTAGTACAGTATTAACAGCAATATGTTATTAGCAAAAACGTTGTATTCAAATTTCATGTTATAGCAGACGATTTTCTAGCAATGTTGACTGATATACTGTAAACATTGTGTAAAACACATATGTTTCTATATGATACGTAATTTTACTAAGTACAGCATATGTGTACCTAGTTTGATCTTTTCTTTTTATTAGCATGTTCTTAAAAAGCTCGTGTGATGAAAAATTTTAAACGGCCGCCATTTCGTAAATATGAACAAGGAACGTTGTGCATATTTGCAGTTACTAAAAATCATTTCATTGGTGGATTTATTTTTGCTGAATCACTTTTCCTATTTGTTTTTTTTTTTTGTTTTTGTTTTTTAAAGTATTTCTAACATAATTTCGTAATTTACAACGTCTAATTTAAAACTAGAGCCTATTATTTTCGTCTTAATCAGAAATCGTAAATTGTGATGTGAATCCATAATTTTTTAATATAAATAAAACACTGACACTCCCAAATACATAATAAGCTAAAATATTTGTATTCTAATTTTAACTTATGTAGCATCACAAACTTTGTACTCTTTTTAACCTTTGATTTCAGTACAAGGTGTTCAGAAAAGAATACCACATCTTCGAATGTCTATTGTACCAAAAGCAAAGAGCATACAACTTCTGTTGTCCAGTTAGATGAACCGTGGAATAATAACGTTTTTTTATTTAGACATACTAAGACAGTGGTTGTTTCCACAGTTAAGAGAGGCGGCGATGGACTTTATTTCCCAGCAGGATGGTGCTCCACGTTATTGGCACCTTGCTGTTCGGGGTACATGAACATGACCTTGCGCAACGCTGGAGTGGTCGCGGAGCAACTGGTGATCAGCATCTTTAACACTGGCCTCCCAGAAGAACAGACCTTACCCCGTGCAACTTTTTCTGTGGGGATGCATATAAGATCACGTGTTTCGTCCGCCATGGCCGGCTAGCATTGATGACCTCAAAACGAGACGGATGCCATCCGAAATGTCACACCGGACATGCTAACAATAACGTGGGAGTTAGCGTATCGCGTAGATATGTTTAGGGCTTCACGTGGTGGTCACATTATTGTTCCACGGTTCATTTGATTGGTCAACCAAGTTTGTGGGTTTTTTGGTTTTGGTATTATAGTTACTTAAAGTTCGGGTATCATTTAATGTTGACGTGGTTTTTTTACAGTGTTCAGAAATGTAATGTTGCAGTCTACTTCAAAATACTGTTAATACAGTAAGCATATGATCACCCACTTCAGTATATTTATTAATTTTATTTTGAAATCCAGATTAACTTATAGTATAAATGAAATAATGTAAATTTACCGAGAAAACATTTCATAACGAACAATTTAATCAACTAGTATTATGTTGACCGCCAGGATAGTTACCATCCTTCAGTAGCTACGCATTTTACTGGTAGTGATTTATGTCTCCGGACGTAACAATGTATTATGACGACATTATATATGATTTTTTGTAAGGCTTGAAGTCAAAGGACACACACTCTTTAAAAAAACACACAAAACTATCAGTTTAAAAGAAAAAGTTATAGTTGGGAGGACCTATATCCTAAACAAAAAATATTCCATTACATGGCTATGAAATTGTTACACCAATTCGAAAAAAAGAGCTTTAAAAAGCTGAACAGATTGTCTTCAAAAACTGGCTAAGAAACATCCAAGTTAAGCAAGCATTATATTTAATAATTTAAAAAAACGCATAGAAATTAGTCCGAGCCGTTTGGGGGCCACATACTGGCATGCAGGTGTAAGACTAGTAACACACGCTTCTTTTCCGACGGGGATCCCAATTTTACAAAATGTTATTACAGCGTCGTGTACGCCTCACGTATTTGCAACGTGTTACAGTAAGATTGTCATCTTTTGCCAGTACCACATTAAGAATTCGTCATGATCGGAATAAGTAACTAAACAGACTTTCGTACTAAACACCAGACAAGAATTTTGGTCATTTTCTGTAAAACAATCGTACAGACTTTGTTGATTTGCACGTCACCAAGAGGTAACTGGAACAGAGAGAGCTCATTTAAGGCTAACTGTGGTTTAAGAAAAACGTAACAAATGTAACGAACATATTTCTAACTATGTTGGAGAAGTGGGTAATATTGATAGTTTAATATGTAGATGGCTCCGGGTAAAGTGAGTAGTTTTGAAGATCATCGTGTCTAAAAAAAATTATTGAAAAATTATATATATTTTGACCTCAGATATAAAGTTTTGAGTACGATACAATCTATACACTTTGATTGTTATTTTGGGGGCGTTTGTTCATAAACAAAAGAGGCAGGAATGTATAAATTATCTGAAAGGAAACAAGTACTAAATATTGTTTCAGAGATGCTCCTTTTATCCTGAATCACCTTATATTTATATGTTTACTAACAGGCCAACTGCGGCGTTACCCGCGTAAAATTATGTAATGTAAACAGTAACTCTGGATAAAATATGTGATGGAGGCATTTTATCGCTAGCGTACTCAATAACAGTGAACTATAAACTGTCTTAGCTCAGTGTAAAGAGCGCGTGCAATATGCTCGTATGATGTCATAGTAATTCCCATCGCAAAGTCTTGCACGGGATACGAACCCGTAACCCCACCCCTTCCACACCACAAACATTTTACAATACCTGAGTGAATGTTAAAGGCATGCCGTGATAATTCTTTCGTAAGTAGTGGCTGCAGTCCAAAGAGGTTTTATTTATGAGTAGGTTGGCAAAAAGAAACCACTGTTGAATTATTTCTCCGTGATCAATATCTTTTTTTTCGGGAGACTGTAACATTTTACTGCTTTTCACCTACTTAATTTTCGAATTTCGTAAAAACCTGAATTTGATTTGTAGATATTTGCATATGCATAATTCTCATCAAAAAATCATCTCGGTATCTCAACAGGTATTAGCGGTACAGATGATTATTTGAAACCACATTATAATTTTTTTAACAGCTTTCAAGGACGAATTTCAAAAAATCCTGAAATTAAATTTTTTTATATTTACGTAAGATTTATTTTAAAGCAAAAACCATTTCAATATTTCCACTGGTTTAGGAGATAAGTGGGATTAATGTAAAATCAGGTTTTTTTAAACAGCTTTCAAGGACGAATTTCGAAAAGGGGAGGGGACATGGTTCACCGCGTCACTCACCCGTGGCCAAGTACAGTATCGTTACAGTATAATAATAATATAACGAAATATACGTACATGAGAATATATAGGCTCAATAATATTGACACCAAGAAGAATCTAAATCGAAGTGTTGCTATCAACGAGTTATGTGGGCTGATCTCCGTATTACCAGGAGGTAAGTAAGGATAGGTAAGGGAGAAGACTTGCTGTTGATGTGACGTATCTAGCGGGACTGGCAACCGGAAGAAAACGGAGTCTAACACCTTTCAAATAGGAAACGACACTGTCAATAGGTAAGATGGCCTTCAGATTCTCTTAACTAAATGACTAGGCAATGCAAAATTTCTTGACTTCCCTGCTACGACACGCATGCTAAAATCCATTGTTTTGAATATACTCAAGACACGTCCATTTGACCAAAGCTTGATTGTACACAGGGCAGTGGATTTCAACAGGCAGGTCATTGAACTAAATCACTACTATAAATACACAGCATTTAAATATTACGATATTTTAACAAGCTTAAAGTGTTTAATTAATTAAAACAAACTTAAGACATGGTTTTATGTAAGTTGAAAGAAAACTAATTAAAATTTCTATAAGAGGAGCATAATTAAATGTTCTTTACGATGTTCGAAATGCGAAATCTTAATATAAAAAAATGAAGTGTCCTGTCGCACTCACTCACTCACTCACTCATCAACGCACAGACCAAACCGCTGGACCTAGAACCATGACATTTTGAGGGAAACTCCCACTTGCCCCGTAGGCACCCACTAAGAAGGGTTATTCGAAATTCGATAATTAAGGGGGTGAAAAGGGGTGAAATGTGTTTCAAAAGAATCCTTGATATCTCAATAACCGGGAATGCTATCATATATTTTTTTTATTTCATAATATGGCCAAAAAAATGCATATTCACAAATTTTTCGATTTTGCTAAATTCGAAAATTAAGGGGGTGAAAAGCCGTAAAATGTGTTTTTCATTAATCCGTGATTTCTCCTAAACCATTTCAGATAGTGAGGTGATTTTTTTCCTGACGTCTAGAATGCTTAAAGTACCACAGTGTTCAAACAGTGTACCCATAGTGTGACAGTTTTTCACAAAACAGAACTATCCCATGAAGTTCTCCCCACTAGTTATGTTGCTTATACCGAACTCGTGTAATGAGTGGCATTATTAGTAGTAGCACAGCGTCTGTAAGATTAATTAAAAGTGTTGAGAGAAAGTCGTAAAATTCCTTTTACAGCAATATTATGTATATATATATATATATATATATATATATATAAGTGGGTGTCATTTTCGTGGCTTCACTGTCTTCTGCTCGTTAATTTTGTATTAACTATCCTAATCATCACAGAAATATAATACTTCACAGTAGAAGTAGAAGTACGGGTATTTAGTTATTTAAGAATAATTTTGTGCTAAAAATACTAAGAATTTTTAACACTTTTTAAAAGCCTTATTTGGGTAACGTTTTTAATAAAAATACAAAACCTATCTCTGTGTAATTACAGAGGCGTACCAAAGTAACTCCGAGAACCTACTTCACTTCTACTGTTAAATATTTCGTTTCATTGGTTAAAAATATTTTTTTTACTATTTGGCTTTAACTTGCATTCACAACTCAACAATGAAATAGAAAAAATATTATTTCTTAGGAATATGTAATTTTATTTAACGTCAAAATGATCCAGCAATTCCTGGTACAAATGTAAAGAAGGATAATTTTTTCCAGCGCCTTTAAAGGTTCTTGCATAAATGGCTAGATTTATTCCCGACGTAGATTATTTAGTGTCTGATGCGTCTCTGCCGTATCGAGTCTTCCAGGCTGCTAGAATGTCCGCGGCAGTTCCGCAGGGTAATCGAGGCTGGTGCATAGCGATCGTTACTCCAGGAATGGCTTGTTTATACTCCGGTACTAATCTTTACCCCGCCCACGCCCATCCTATATCCCTTCCCCCTTCCCAAAAAAAAAATCCGAACGGTTCTTCTAAATACGGTCGTTCGGGATGCGCGCGACAGTTAAAGTACCTCGTGTTACAGGCAGTTGGCCGCGTGCGGGCAATCAAACGCGAAGTTTGTAGACGCGCCAATAAGGAGCGTGGGGAGATAAAATACCGACATCACAGCGCCCACGCGTGCATCCCGACTAACGAGATGGAGCTGTCAACCGTCCGCTTCTTTTGACCGTTAAATTTCAACGTAGAAGGTCGTTTTGTAAGGGCGAGAAGGGAATGGTGCAAATTGCTGTTTTTATACCTCAATGGTTACAGATAGTGTAAATCCACGAGAATAACTCGTGCCAGTGCATTTTCCAAAACAGTGAAGTTGTATGCACTTTGTATAATTGGAGGTTAGTTGTGAATCTGTTTATACCAGGGATAACCTACCCTACGATCGCGGGCCAAACACTGACCCGCCAATGCATTTTGGATGCCCCTCCAAAACTTGGAGTATATTCCTTTCCTAAGTACTGTAGAGAAATGTTTGCAATTCAAGAAGATAATGAACCGAGAATATGGGAAATAAATGTTTTATAAAATGACATTCATTTTTAATACCCTAAGAAATTACATAAAGGTTGACATCATAAGCAGTAGTCAATGGTAAAGTTATTTATCGTGCCCCACGACATGATTTGGTTCAATTTTTTGGCCATAACTCCGAAAAGGTTGGCCGCCCCTGGTTTAGAAGAATAAAAAACCTTCAATTTTGAAGAACAAGTGAAATGGTGTCACGCCATTAACGAAATATAAGAATATCAACTATGGACATACTATATTATATCTAGCAAACAGTTAACTTTTCTCGCGATAAATCGCGATTAGAGATGATGATTTATCGCAGAAAAACTTGACTGTTTGCTAGGTTTCAACGCACGTTCAGCTTATTAGAAGATTTCTGGGTTTCTCTTCTACGTGAAGCTGTTGCCCTTTTTGACTGAGCCAATTAGAATCCCACAATTATAATATTTGGTGCTTTTTATTGGTCTGCAGACAGCTACGTTGTGTCAGAAGTATGTCACCACATCATATGTGTTGCAATTAGCTGCAGTGTTTGTTTTCAAGGGTATGTTGGCACAAAATATTTTCGCGGTATACCATCAGTATAGGTACGTAAATTTCGCGGATTCATCTGGCAGTAGCCTAGATTGCTCAGTCCTGTACACGCTCTGGATACAGTCGATTATTCATTGGCTTACAACATTACAAGCTATAGCTCTATGAATCATTTCCTTATTTACTACTGGATTGCAGTAGTCAAATGCGTTTCGTGACAGCCGCCAGCTAATCTCACACGTGATTATGAAGTATATATTTTTGGCGTTCAACCTGACCTAGAATGTATTTGCGAAATTGACGTACCTTTAACCATCAGTAGAGTCCCGGATATTTCGCGGGTTCAACTACCAGCAGGCTGGACTCCACAGCCCTGTATATACTATGTCCTCAGCTACTTGTACATTGGCTGCTGCTCCAGTGAGTGAGCATTTGAACATTTGACGATGTAGCGCGGGAGTCCATGAGTGTTTTATGCATGTCCGCCTTTGGTTCGGAGTCCTCAAGGTCATGTTTAATAAAAAATGACCCGATTGAAAAAGTTTCCAGCATATACATAACTTAGAAATCCAACCTCTCCTCAGTTGAATCCACGAAATTTCCGGGAGTCTAACCATCATCTATAATCATGATCCCAAGTCATGGTGTTCCTTTAAGACAAACCCATATTAAATTTAATCCTAGCACTTGCATCAGTTTAACAGTTGAAAAAAAAATACCGTCAATGTTAGGAGCGGTAAATGTCAGGTAATGATTTTGGGTCGAACATCAGACATGATACACATGTTGCAAATATTTGAAATTAACTACGAGTTGTGAGATGAGAGCCTAACCTGTAAAACCAGTAGCTATTTAAATTTCTTACTCTTTTATTTTATTTAGCTTCCTGTAGGAGAGACTGGCTACAACAGAGGTCAAGTATCGAATTTAAAAGCTCCCCTTAAATACGAGTTATCAGTGACTTAAAAAAAACTTTTAATTGGTTTTGCTTCGTTGATAAACAGCAAACCTTTTCATGTAAATACATTTAACAATTGTATTTTCGTAAAATTTCTGGTATATTACTAAAAACAACGTTCTGCGAGAAATAAGATTCTGAGTGTGGTGTCATGCCAAATTTTTTATCAGAATGTTGATTGTAGGGTAACTAAGGGTCCGCCTAGTCTGGAGCTGTTATATGCGTTGGATACTCGGAAGTTTTGAGAGAGACAGTAGTGTATACAACAGATACCGCATCACCGCTACGCACAGGAAGGGAAAGAAAATTATCGGGATTTTAAATACCTGCATGTTAGAATCCACTTTCCTGTATACACTCCAGACCCACCAATTTCTCCATTAGTTGCTATTCACTGTCACAGTAGACAATGAATGAACAGGCTGGGCTTGATTAGACGAAATATTCCTTGCCTTACTTAAAGGGATTGATGTTTGCTATTAATTTTACATTTAAAAATGGAGATACACCTTCAATTAAACTTATTAAAACATTTTAAATTGTATTTTTAAGCTTTTAACATTTAAAATAAAAAAATTAATGACTCTCTCTAGAACACATTTTTTACGGAATCTTCAAAAAGGAGATATTTAAATAACTTAATATTTTTTTCCGATGAGATTTATGCAATGCAATTTTAATAAATTTTACTACTGAGATTAAATATAGAAAAAATAATTAAATAACATCACACAATTTTAAGATTTTGTTTAAAAAAGGCCTTTTTCCTCTAGGCAGTTTCTGACAGCTAAAATCAGCCGCATAAGTTATTTAAGATAATTTGCTTTCATTCTCTTCATCATTGTACATATGACATAAAAATAGTGTTCTGTAGCGGGCGGTTTGCAAGTTTACGTCAACAACTAGAATCCTCACAGATGTTACATGCATGCTGTGGCGGTTACCAAGTTCGTTGTCAGAACATGTTATTTCAAGCATGCAACCACAGCTTTCTTTAGAAACTATTTCTATGGGAAATCAAGAGTTCATCATATAACTTGATTCGTGAGAAGAATTTAACAAAATTTTATGAATATTTGCATGTCTGCATTCATTTGGTAAGATAACACGGGGGAAGATGCCAGTCATGCTGTTTTTTTACAGTTTCGTTAGTTATTATGTAAATGTTTTTATATGAAACTTGTAGCTCATTACTAACACAAATGTCCAACGGAAATAGAAGCCTATTATGATATTTCCTTAATGGCTTTTTATGCATATTGAGTGTTGCATTTTCCCCCCTAGTTAACTTTTAGATTTTTAGGTTCGGTCATAAAATTCTGTTTTAAGAAGATATGCCTTCGGTACAGCATTGCTAACGTTCGTGATGTTTAAAGAGTTACAATCCGTAGTCTTTTGAAATGTAATTACTTTAGTTAATTAACACACCGTGCGTACAAGAATCAGATTCGAAAAAAAATTATTTCCTGCACTCTTGACTGCATTTGAAGCGTAGCATTGAAGGCCAGCTATTAACGAATTCATTCAAAACTATAACGTGACTGTGTATTAGTCAGGCCATTAATATTTCATCTACGGTGATCAGAGTTCAATTTCAGATGTGGACGCATACGAGTAATATCACATTGTGGGAAACATGGTGGTCGTTGCAAGTATGGTTTTCCCAAGATCACTCCAGCTTCCCCACACCGTACCACGGTCGCTGCTTATCCGCGCTATTAGGAATATTATGTAACTT
>PNEQ01130251.1:66728-85754 GCA_003012365.1 Medauroidea extradentata | reverse complement strand
GTTAGGATGGCGTCGGCTATCTCCCGATTAGCCGACGAGAAGAAATTTTATCGCCATTCTGTGTCGATGTCCCAGTCATAGATAAAAGCCCTAATCTCCACCCACGCACTCGCGATTATTGCCGCATTCAAAGCATCGCGCGCGAGCCGAAAAAGCTATTTGGGTCGGAGATTATCGCGGTGACGGTAAAAACAAATAAGAACAAATCATCTAAAATCGCGGTAACGAACTAAACGTAAACAAAACTAAACATGAAAACAAAACTAAACCCGAAAAATTAAAGAAAAATTAATCACAAGAGTCTACAAAAATAAATAAACAAAAAAAAATACTACTGGATGTGTACTAACCTCCACAGAGAAACAAAGCTATCTATCTGGGGCATTCATTAACTAACCAAAACGAATTTATAACCTACAAATTACAATTATTTAACATGCCAATTACAAATTAATTGCAATCAAAATAAAAGAAAAAAAATCAAAGAAATTACAGAACAACATATTAAATTAAATTCATCTATAGCCAAATGCTATACAGCCAATTCGTATCTTCCCGTGTGTTACACCAAGCAACGGGACGTGTCTAATCTCGCTGGACACGTGTCACTTGATGTTTGCACTTGTAAGATAAGTTGTGCAGTTGGTATGAATCGATACAGTTTAATAAAAAATGTTTATTAATTATATAATATACAGTTATGTCAATGTCGGTTGATTTTGTTTCAGTATCGTTGTAATTAAACATGAAAACACATGGAACTATATGGTGTAATTTCGCTGTCAACCATACAAGCAGTAAGTGGACTGTAGTTAATGTTGAATTATATGCAGTAACGACTAGTGACAATTTTCAAAGATTAAACTTTTAGTGCTCACTTTATCCCGAATGACCTATAACATGCTTTGAATGCTATTTTTAAGCAGACACCACTCACTCTAGTTGAGCGGTTTTCAAATAAACGTGTATCGTTTGCAGGCTGCATACACTTGGAGATCTGGACAAGCGACCACCTTAATACACAGCTGAGAAACTTAATTAATTGAAACCTACAATACTCTTATTGTTGTGAGCAGGCTTCGTATACGACTACATGATCAAATTAACTGGGTTTGTCCAAACCACGGTCGTAGAAGAACAAGTCTGGACACTCGCCTGGAAACTTGACCCCCTTGTTGTTTGGCTGTAGTTCACCAAGTTACCGAGAATATTGTGTTTTATTGGCGCTGATGTTACGGCGGTCGGACTAAACTCCGCCCACTTCCTTTCCGCTAAGATAAACAATTTATCAAAACATATTTTTTATCAGTTTATGAAATGCTTTCTTTGCTCACAAATTTAAGAAAAGCTCTAGCAATCTTTATTTACTTTATAAATTTAACAATGGAAAACAGTTGACGGAGTTTGAGTCCGACCGCCAGGAAAACAGCGCCAAAAAATACGGCATTCTCGGTAACTTGACGAACTACAGTCAAACAACAAGGGGGTCAAGCAAAATACATTGTTAGATAGGCGAGTGTCCAGACCTGTTCTTCTACGACCGTGGTCCAAACTGAACATATGTAAGAATCATTCACATACAATTATCTGATAACTTATTTAGTTCAGTAATTTGTAGGTATAAATGTATACAAACACTGTGGGAAGTTTAATGAAAACAAATGTAATTCTAACTTATGAAACCATTTTTCAGAAACCTAATAACTGAAGAGATTTAATTAGCGTGTTAGAAATTGTAATGGTTGTCGTGAATTCACGACTGACATGTTAGAATGAAAATATCTAGTATTACTACGCCTTATGGATCACGTAATTAAAAAAAAATACATTTTCTGAATGAATTCTCGTTACTGAAAATGTAACTAACCACTTGTGAATTTGGGACATAATGATGAAAAAAAATATTTGTTATGCAGTTTGATATGTTAATCACCTTCCCAAATTAATGTCATTGTAGACTACTGACGCGTTTTTATCTCGTTATGCCCAATACTTGTACAAATAAAGGTAGGCCTATACGTAATTCAACATATACCCAATTTATCCTAATTCAAATTCGTCTAAACACGGCACTGAGTAGGAATTTGAAACTATACTTATTGACTTTGGTATTTTTATAGAGATAAAAATAATGAATCATTACTCATTGTGTACCGCTCAAACTATTGATTTTAGAGGTAAATTTTAAGTTCTATATAAGTTAGAAGCAGTGGTGCATAAAACACGTTATAGTTCTCCTTCTTTGAAAATTTCCATTTTTTGTCAGGTTAGTTTAAGTTATTTTAAGTTAATTTAGGTTATTTTACTTTTAAGTTTTCCTTTTTTGTTAGGTTAGGTAATGTTATGTTAGGTAACCTTAAGTAAGGATAGGTAACCTAACCTTACCTAACCTAACGAAAAATGGAAAACTTAATGGTAAAATAACCGAACATAACCAAAACTAACCTAAATAAACCTAAACTAAGCTAACCTAACAAAAAATGGAAATTTTAGAAGTTAGAAAAATACAGTTTTCTTTATGTACGACTAGCCTACTTCTAACGTCTATAGACACATTTTTTTTAATGAACTAATTTAAAATCATTAGTTTAGCCGGTATATTTACCAAATATGAAATCAGGTCGAAAGTGAGTCTTCTTCACAGATGAAGAGTAACTTTTAAGAGCATTGCCTACAGCACACACACACACACACACAATTATGTAAAATGAGATCTGACAAAAAATGTAAAATTTTAAACATTAGTATTTATAAATAAATTACGGAAATTTTTATTATGAAATATAGCTACTTCCTTAGATGAGCTTGTAAACACACAAAATTGGGACTGTTAAATTTCATGTGTGAAATCTAATTTTCCTGTTACGAAGGTAACTCACAGTTTTTAATATGTAAAATATATTTTAAGTCATTTTGTATTGAATTATTTCACCATAATTGGCGTTTCCTGTAGGCCCTTCTCATTATGTGTACAGAGTAAACATTATGTATAATTGTAATGAGCAGGATAAACAAATATTCATTATTTCAATGTTCAGTACCAGTAGCTGTTAAAATTATTCAATATATGTTAGTGTAGCTATTACTTCAGTAGTAGTTGGCTTGGCTGGCAGCCAAGGGTTTTAATTAGCATTATCAATACACAATTACACAGATCCTAAATGACAACACAGAACACAACAGAACTGCATACACAATACGTGTTTTAATTGCCACTACACAATGTAAGAACCTATATTAGGAGCCAAGATGGTTACATTTAGAGTAAGAACTTCATGTCCGTCTAAAAACCCTACCCACATGATGTATGGTAGCTGCTGAAAAATTCCAGTAAAAAAAAAATACAGTAGCCTACGTAACAGACGTGGAAAAAGTCAACGTATTTTGTGGTGGTGTTTTGTTTGCCATGGGGAAACAATATGTTGATGTTAAGGGTTGCATTTTAAATGGGTTCAGGAAAACCCAGCCTGAACTTCAGAACGGTTATCAACATTACTGGAATTTAACGCATCGAAAATTGGCAGCTGCACTGTGAACATTTCAGCTATGATGACTTGCAGCCTTATAAAAATCATACGAGGATGTTTTTAAGTGTAATGTATGTAGTTAGGATAACATAAGTTGCTAATTGTTCTGAGCACACGACACACTTGTCTTAACACAACATATTTATTGGTTTTAATAAACAACACCAACAACCAACTTATAACACAAAACCATGTAAAACACACTGCGACATCAGTCCAAGACTTAATGGCAAAGTCATATTGAAACATTGCGGGAACGATATCATGAAACGATGCAGCAACATTTGGAAACGTGCAGCAAATACATCTGGAAACATGCAGTAAATACATGTGGAAACGTGCAGTAAATACGTATTGAAACATGCAGAAAAGACATCTTGAAACGTTGTAGCCATGTTTCCCTGCAACGTTGCAGGAACCTCCCCCTATAATGTTGTAGGAACGCCCATCGAAACGTTGCGGACCCCGGACATCTGGATGTTTCAGCAACGTTGTTACATCCATACGCAACGTTGAAACAATGTTGAAAATTTTAGGCAAAACGTTGTTACATCGTTGCTGTGCTGTGTGGTATAGTAGCATTTATTTAATAGTACCAACGAGCTATATAGTTGACATAGAGGGGCGGAAACGCTTCCAAAGTGAAACCCAATAGACGGCTTTTGGCCCGGAGCATTCGCACATTGAATCATGGGTAGAATCAGCTGTCAAAGTACAAACAATCGCGACAGACTGCTGCGTTTGAATGGGCGGACGATTTATTTTCTTTAAATAGTCAGAAAATAACTTATATAAATCATGGATTCGGCGGTGTTTGATAAGTGTCAGACCAAATAATGTTCAATGAGCCTTGTTTGTCTGTATAAATGTAGACGATCTGTTAGTTGGAGAGTTGAGACGATGGCTCATGTACTGTGGCTTGCTATGGGAGGGTAGCAAAACCGAATTTTTAAAAAGGACAAATACAAAAATAATATGTGTGCATGTATGTGATATTAAAACAATACCTACAGTACCTACTTCATCTAGGCAAAGCTGCTGTGGAATATTAGGGCCTGCTGAAATCGTGGACAATAGTCAGAATATTTAAAATGTTGGAACTTTCAGTGGTTGTGAGTGGTCAATGTTATTTGTCAGGTTTTGTAGGGCTAAGTAGTTATTTATTTCATTTATTTCATCTTGCTGACTATTTGGGTGTATCTTTATTTTTCACATAGTTTATTAAAATTAATAATGCCCTACTTTATACCTTCCGAGTCGTAATTCGGAATTACGAGTGCACTTTTTTTAATGCTTGTCTTCTAAGAAAGTCGAATGGGTTGAAGTTAGCTACTGTAACTTTATTGCAGTGTTCACAGACACTACCCTGAAAGGGAATGGTCAAAAAGTGAATGCTTTAGTTATAGGCCCAAACATTTTAGCAGCCGTCTGGGGCTGTGATCAAGTCCTCGGCTCAAATTATGGATAGCGACCACGAGTGGCTAGAATCTTTACAGGGATATTCGGAGTAAAACGAAATAATATCCTTCATATATTTCTATTAGCGATACCTAAACTCGCTATTGCAAGTACCGTACATGCATTTTTGTACTATTTATACAATGTTAACCAGTCCAAGTAACACTTTTCATATGGCATTTTGACGAACGTTTGTACAGAAACAGCTGATGCTCGGAGCGATGCTCATCTTGTGACGTCACCGGCCAAGCTGTCTATTGAACGCATGATTGAACGGCTTTTTGACTAAAGATAAACATGGCGAACAGCAGTGTGACCAACATTATGTTCAAAATCGGTCATATGTTCTCATAAAATCCGTTACTTTATAGCTCCGCTATATTCCCGCAAAACACAGGAAAAAATGTCAATAATTATTGTGATATATTACACTGTAATAATGTTTAAATTAGCATAATAGCTCTCGTCTCTCGACCGGATATAAGAGTCCGCCATTTTATCTAGGGTCAAAATACCACGTTCAATTGGGCTTCACCTCAGAGCCTTGGAGATTGTTGTTTCCGCTCCTCTGGGGCTTATTCATAGTCGTTTTTGACCCGGACTAGTGCGGGATTATCGTCGGACTAATTTTTGTCTTATTCATAGACGCGGACTAACGGCAGTCCGAGTCAGGACCAATCCTGGACTAACTGGCACAAGATGATCTCAGGATCATCTCGGAACTATCTCACGACTATGAATAAGGCCCTCTGTGTTTACTATACAGGATGTTTCTTAAATAGGGGGACAAACTTCGCATGCCTCTCGAAAAAAGAAGACGAAAACATGTTATGCACTATCCACCTAAATGTAATATGAAGGGAGTTATGAGCCCCCAAATATCAAACTTGAAAACCGTATTTTCCCAAAATATCGGAAACTAATTGACATAACAATACAATATTTTCAGCATTGCTTAATGCTATTGGGATCTTCAAATCAGCAGTAAAGTCTGGTTGATGTTGATACCTTCCTCCCTTATGAAAATAGCGGGGGTGGCTACCCTCTAATTGCATACAACTTTGTCTACGTCAGGATATGTGAACAATTTAAGACGGTGTATTGTGTAATAAGACCTGTCTGACGAAAAATGTCCTCTTGTTGCAACTGTCTAGGACCTATCGTTTTCGTGTAAAACGCACACAAAGGTTCGGTTGCTGCTACAGAGGGCCAAGAAGGAACTGTTGGAAACGGAGGTACTGTATTGTTTGAGACGTACGACATAGTGTGAACATGAGTGAACATTTCTGTAACTAACAGTTGTATTACTGTTCACATATCATTTTGCAGAGTATTTCCTGTAACATTGTTACTATTCCGATTCCTTGCATTAGTGCCATTTACATACTGCATCAATTTGTGATTCATTATGTTCGTACTTGTCTGAAAAATGATACACCACTTGACATAAACATACAATATCTTCAGCATTGCTCATGGGTTCTTCAACCCTACCGCAATAGCTGGTTGATATCTACCAGCTTACCACAATACGTAGTAGGGGTGGCTACCCTCTAATGGCATAGAACGTTGTTACTATCGGGATATTTGAACCTTTGGAGATGATTTATTAAGAAATTAGGCAATTGATAAGTCATACTATTACAACGTTATCGTACAAGACCTCGTTTATTACTGTACAGTTGAATATACGTAACACACAAACGACAGCAATACGTACGTTCAAGTCATGAAATTGTGTTGAATGAAATAGTTTATGCGGTTCAGTTCGAGTATGGTTTGAACTCTGAAGATTATAAATGTGGATAGTAGTTCGTTTGCGCAGTAATAAAATGCAATTTACTCGGAATAAAATCTTAACTTAAGCACCGTCTGATAAATCAAGGCGGACTGCATGGTTTAAGCTTCGAGAAGATAGGTACAATTATACAGTATACGTATGTAATGCTGTATTTTGTACAACATGACACTGTTAGTATAAAATAAATAAGTTCTTTTAAGTTATAAATTGCGGTCAAAAGCGTGCATTTTGCGACGAAATCTCTGCAGCTGTAGTGTTTTGGCATTCCACTAGCTATGGCAACGTCATTAGCCAATAGGCGAGTTCAAGGCACCCTGATAGTCCGATAATTCGAGAGGTGGCCGGGGTCTTGCGAAACTTGCCCAGAGATGGCAGCACAGCTGTCTCAATGCCGTTCACGAGAAACGTACAAGTTACTGAGAGAAAACAGTGTACTTGCAATAAAATAATTTATCTGCCACATATTTTGCCAACTCATGCAACCAGAATGTTGAAAAATTACTTACTGATGTCTGTTAATATATTATATTTATATACGTATTAAATTGTCGATCATGGTTTGTGCCAGGTTTGGTTAAACCAAACGCATTGCAAATATTAGCTCGACAGGTTTACATTTTGTACTCATGTGAACTATGTTCGTCTGACCTTTCAAACATGATAATATCGGATCTGAAACATTGAACTGAATTCGTAGTAAGTTATTATCTCTCTAGAATTTAAATTAAATTTACATAAACTCAAACCTATAACTAAAACGTCTCAATGTGTGAGTGAGAGCTAGGCCTACTAATTCATTGCTGTGTTCACTCCTTTAAAATCAACTCAAGTGAAATAAATCTTCGTAGTTGGCTACCAAATATCTACAACCACGCATGCCCAAACAACACTACAACAGGTGAATTCCCCGCAATACGGGTTCCCCTTTTATTGTTTTTAAGTAGTTGAGAAATTTCAATGCACACAACGGTGCCGTGCCGCTGTTTGTTGCAGCGATTGAATTATAGCGCTGAAATGCATTACAATTGCAAGATTCAAATGCGTAATAATAAGTTAGTCAATATTAATCGTTCGTTTTTCTACCGCTCAGACTGCGCCATCCCCAACCTCTCACCCAACGGTGGAAGTGAACGATCATCGATGGCGTGTGAAACCTTTCGGTTATCACACGCCGTTCTCACGCTCAGGGAATGACGCTATACCTCGTCATCGCGGGTGCAATTCACTCATTCGTTAAAGAACGAGTGGAAGAACTCATACTACAGAAATGATCCTGTGAAGTAGAGTCTTAACGAATTCACAATTTAGTACGTATATAAATATAATGTATTAACAGACCTCAGTGAGTAATTTTTCAATACTTTGATTCTTTGCTATAAAATAACTTTTTTTTTTTACACACAGTGTTTGAAAAAAATAAATTATAACACAATATTTTATTGTATGAAAAAAAAACTTCGCTTGTGACACAGTAACATTTTAAGTTGTAAAAATTAATCTCTATAGTATCCTGCTATCTAGCGTTCAATTTAAAAAGCTCTAAACAAAAATGGCGTCAACGTGCTAAATACCAAAGACGTTATAAAGAGAGACGACACAACTACGCGGTGCAAAGAGCGATGTATCTAGTGGCGAGGTGAGAAGACTGCGTGGAACTCCCAGAGCAAAGTGCATTCTAAACAAAAATTGTACGTCTTATCACACAAATTAAATATGTGGCATCCTTTAAAATAAAAGTTATAATTCTTTACTCATTATCAACAATACTGAAGTTAAACAATATATGCTGAAACGTGAACAACTCCATACTGTTGCAAATTCTACATTATTGGAAATGGCAAATCTGTTAAAAATAATAAATTAACTCCAAATATATCTAAATCATCACTTACGATACTCTCCTACAAAACATTACCACCCACAGGAAACTTAGATATTCCCTTTCAACTCTATAACGATACTTTGCAAGTTGTAAAAGATACAAGACTTCTTGGTCTAACCGTTGACAATAATTTCATGTGGAAAACACATACTGCCCACTTAAGTAATATGTTGAGTTCACTTTTTGTTTTGCCGTCGGCAGCGTCCATGGCAGCGCCCAGCCGTTTTCGTGCCGCATCAGTGTAGGTAAGGTTAATTCTAGTACAGGTTAGAAAGATCAATGTTATAAGTTTGGCACAGGGAAAATTTCTGCCACTTGAGCGCTGGTATCGCTAATGTACCAAACTGACCAATCACAGAGCTTTCGTGAATTTTAAGTTACATTAGGTTGATAATTTAAAACGCAAAATTGATTTCTTTTCACATGAAAATTAAATTAAGTGACTAATTTAATTTTACTACGGTTTCGTATTTATCTGGTTTCTTAGTGATCGAAGCAAAACTAGTGGCAGAAATTTCCCCTGTGCCCAGCTCTCTCATAAGAAAACGTATTTTCTTTCTAACCTGTAGTAGAATTAACCTTAGTGTGTGTTAGTTCTTCAGTAGCCGCCGTCGTGGACGGTTCTGCTTTTTGGATCCTGTGTCGGGAATTCGGCGCATTACGTGTTTGTGATGTCCTGGAAGTTTCTAGAGTTTGATTGTGTTTTCTGTTAATGGATATTGGTTCTAATTATTGACTCGTTTCGTGTATTGATTGGAGTTATTGGCCGTGGGCGAAACTAGAGGCCACTTTTCACGTAAAAAAAAATAACCTTAATGTAGGACACGGCCATAGAAGACTGGACAATCGCCTATCTAACAATGTATTTTTGAAATTTCATTTTCCTCCCCTCTCGACAGGTACCCACCGGGCACAGGGAAGGAAAGCCAGTCTTCAAGTAGCGGGTTTCAGGAACTGTCGCGTGTCGCGAGTGTCGCGGCCTCAGATGACTTCAACATTTTTGTACAGTAACCACAGGTATTGTCAATAGTTAATTGTAAGTTTCAGGAACTTATTCTCTTTTTGTGTGCCACCGGGGTTAGCCGTTCGTGCGAAAGACTTGTGTCCGCTGCATTTGTTCACACTTAAATTTTCCACCTGCACCACATGCACTTTCACAGAACATATGAGCTTGTAGGTGTCTATAGGCCTACACCTGCTTTGCTGGAGAGAAGAGTCATTTCATCGCATTTGTTTTGGAGTAATAAACCCTGTGTTTCCTATTCGAAATGTGGGTTTGTTTTGAGATGGGGAAGAGGAAGATTCTGCATGTAGTTAAAACTTAAACAAGATCCCCTGTTCTTGCTTTCTTACAAGACAGTCGCCTTTTTTTCTCTGAAAGATTTTTCGAGCCAGAGTTTATATTTTCTGAATCTAATGCAGTGGAAGATATTTTCTGCTCCATAGAATCACAAATTGAATAGGTATCTCCCGTGGGTAGCCAAAGGCACACAGTCCAATACAGTTTGTATTGAATGATCAAACGATAGTTTTCAAAGAACGTTTCACTCATTTTTGTATTAGTTAAATCGTCAGGTAAATTCTTTCTGTAACGATTATCTCATACGGAGTAACGAGTTGTGCGGGATTTGAAGGCGAGGTTATGTGGTAACTATTGAAGTTCCAGACATTGTTAGATGTGTTAGAGGGTCTGTCTGCATGCTTCCCATGCATGTTATTTTTTTTTGGCAACATACCAGTAGTGACCAGACTGTTTTTGATCCTTCTTATTTGCCAAGGAGTGACTGCATAAAAGGCTTGTGAATGTTGTACAATGTACAGGAACGTCTTTGCCATTTAACCTTACTTTGTAGGAATATATGCTGCACCATGGTCTTTCCTAACCTCACCTTCCGGTTTCTTGGGTTATCTATGAGCAATGTGACGAAGAAATATAAGACCAGCCAAATAGGACTCTTAATCATCTTTGCTGTCCATCTTGTTGAATTCTTGTATGATTTGCTGCCTCTGCGTATCCAAAATCTTGTCAAAACATTTCGAAATATACTAAGTGTTCGAGATGATGAAACTCCTGTACATTTCTTCGTTACTGTTGGAAATATTCTTGTGATTGTCACATAGATGAGATAAGAAATGTTTTGTTAGGTTGATATATTTTGTTTCTTTGTTTTTGTTGATTCTTGCTACAACAACTTTTGTTTTTATGCTAATGAAATGGGTGTAATGAAAATAAAAAGGCAAGTAAAAAAGGAATTTCCAGGCAAGTAAACTGTCTCCAATAATTTTCTTCAGTTACAATGCTAAAACTACAAATATTTCTAATATAAAAAAATCGCTTAACACTGATGCAGGGTTCAATTGGATAGGCAATTAACATTATTACGTAATTACAAGCCTAACATATAGAAGCAAATTACCGGTACTGGGTAGCCACATCTAGTCTTGTGATTCGTACATTAATTTCATTCTGTAATCAGCAGGCTGCCAAATAATAACTAATAAACCTATCGTTTTTAGATTGGTCAATTCTGAAAATCTGTATAAAAAGTACTACAGTTCATACCATGAATACAACAATAACATGAATACTATAATACAAAAATACAAGCATGTCATAATATTTTATAGTAAATAAATGACACGATATATAAAAAATTACAATATGATAATGTAGGAAGTAGTTTATGGAATGGTACAGAAAAATCTTCATCTACACTATAATATTCTTTATCAATCAGGTAGTTTAAAAGTTTAGTTTTGAAAACAGCTAACTATTTCTTGTTAGTTTTAAAAAACTCCAAAAGTGTTTTTGGTAGTTTATAAATAACTTTAAGCAATTTTTAAGGACACTGAGACAATTTATTAGTACGATATAATGAGATATGACTATCCTGTTTTTGCGTAGTTTTGTGTGAGTAAAGTGATAATTTTTGGCTTTTTAAAGTATGATCCACAGGAATTTGGTATTTTAGTGGAAGATATATATATATATATATATATATATATATATATATATATATATATATATATATATATATATATATAACTTTTTTGGGTCTTGAATACCTTTACCCATTCAGGCGATGTTCCTTAGAATATTGTCCCATGCTGTAATATTGACTGGGCATTTGCAAAATATGAACATTTAACTGTCGTCAGTGAACATATTTTTTTGACAGAGTGGAAAACTGACGTCCCATCAATCCAGCAAAAATAAAAGAAGCCAAGGGTCTCGTGGACTACCTGTAGGTCGAGCATGGTTCGTCTTGTCATAACGCTTCTGTCAGAATTATTGTGTCGAATGAATGACGGTTCCAAGAGGAATATATGCAGAGGTTGGTACGAAATTTGCAGCAGTGACGTGTTATTTTTGTATGTTGACGACTTTGTTTTAAAATTTCAATCAATATCAAACCTCTGTGAACAAAAATGTTATGCAGCTGTAACGATAATGATGTTACTTGCACTTAACCTGTACTTTTATTTACAAGTGACACACTTAGCCTGTATTTTTATTCACAAGTAACACTTTAATTTATTACACGTGTGAACAGAAGAAACTATGGTCAAGTGGCGATATTCTGTGGCAGTCGTGTGGGGTTTGCTGTTAATATTAATTTCATGAGTCAGTGTAAACATCACCACGGTAGTAGTGTTGCTGTCGAAATAGAAATATCACTACTTGACTATAGTTTTTTTATATTCATTTGTCTCTTTATATTAACAATCTAAAATAAAACATGGTAAATTATAAAACTTAGCATAATTTTTAACATTTCACTGTGTATCTTATAATTTTAAAGTCTATGCATGATTTACAACAATAAAATTATTTTCTGTCAGAACATTTATAATAAATAACAAGACGATAATTACTATTTTCCAGTCAATAAAAAAATCAATTACCTTAGATTTGAGGAAAATATATATTTTGTGGTCTCCTTTATCCTATACACGATATAAAATTTAAATTGGTTTACCTATCTAGGAAAAAGACAACGCATAAACTTAAAAAAACGTACTGCTCAAAATTACAAAAAAAAAGTCTTCGTGGATATCTGTAAGGTACAATGTTGTAGGTTATTTGCCAATACACACAGTAAAAATGTTTTTACAAGTTAGTACATTGCGTATAAACACTGGTTTCTCAGGATATTTTCAGCAGAGAATGATTTTGTCTTATGTGTTTCATACTACAGATTCAAGCCATAAATAATGAAACACCAGAATTTTTTTTCTAAAGCAAATCACTTTCATTCCGTTTGGTTATACTAACATGTTTAAATTACAGACAAAACACATGCATACACTAATGCACCACTAATAATTACCTAAATATACATCAGTTAAAACAATTCGTTTTTGTCTTCAAAACTGATACAAACTCTATTATTTATTTCGGTATTGGCGATCACTAGGGGCATGATGTAGTTTATGGCTGTATGGTCAAGTTATAGGTTATTATGTGTACAGTAATTGAGCTTTAAGTTTGTCTTTGCACGTATTGTTTTTACTGCGTGCAAGCTTTATATTAGTTAAAAGTACATTTTGTTAATTGAAACTGTGAGTATGGCATTGTTTCTATCAATATCTATTTTAAACACGAACGTTGTCGGCCTCTTGACAGGCTAAAATACCGCGTCAGTGTATTAACGGTCACGTCATTCATCTGAAACACGTTGATGGGCAATAAAGAGAACCATGCTTGCTTTTTTGACGAAGAGCGTCATTCCACTGACGTTGACGTGTGCTCAACTGCGTACACGTGCATCGCGATCGTTCGTCAACACACACCAGCGACATGGGCAGTATTCACGACAACGGCCCGTGGCATTCGGAAAGCACTCTACACGCGCCCGGTACTGACGGGACCGACTGAGCGCTCAAGTTAATGTGGCCACGTGGTTAGCAAGCGAACACAAAAGAAAATGCCAATATTCAAAGTAAATTAACCAAGTAACATCACCGCAACACACCCCAACACCAACTGAACAAGGGACATTGGTCGTTACAACAAGCATTATGCCGTCGCTGATCACGACGTGCAGAAATGCCGGAACAAAGGTCGCCTGAAACAGACAGTGCGGGAGTTACTAGGGAAAAGTAATAATGGAGAAGCAGTCTCCATATTTTTAGAGAATTATTGAGCACCCCAAGTAGGGCAAACAAATTTATTAGAAAAGTTCTTCATAATTGCTCAACGATGCTGGACTGCCGGGAGCGGCCCAGACCGGCAACCTGACAACCACAAAGACCGCGCAACGCGTCAACAACTTTTTATACTTAAATAAGAATAGTGAATAATGTGTTTTATCCAAGTGTTCTACGTGTGTTAGAATAACAAACAGTGCCACCTCGGACACAGAGAGACAGCTTAACAAGCCAACCGGAGCAGAAGGCATGGTTAAATTATTTTCCCTATGTAAGTTTATTTATACCATTTCAGCAAACCCAATTATGTTAACATCTCCAAGAGCTCATATGTGTCTCATGTAAATTTGAGTGTCTTTGTATGTACACAGCTTCAACACAACATGCTTAAAGCGGCCACGTGAATAGTTTTGGCGGGCACTCTCAGCTACTAGCAGGAGCGGGCTCCATTGCTCGGCAGTCGTGTCTCGGGCGTGTAGGAGGTAGGCCACGTGTTCGCGGCTCCTGGACCATAACCATAGCTTGTCGTATCATGTAGCTGCAATAGTGATTTGATCTAGTTTTTCAGAAACCTTATTAACGTAACACTTATTTAATCGTCCAGGAGTAGAGCCACCTCCATCCCTGCAAGCCCTTGCGCCCAGAGGTTATCTTTCCAACGTAACTTCACCATCGCGTAACCAGTGTTCGCGTTTACCGAGTTAGCCACTTACCGACTATAGACGTGGGGACCGCTTAAGGCACGTATGTGCAATATACAGTGTGCCAATAGTAACGCAATAAATCAATGGTGAAATCTATTCACGCGGGTAAGTTATTTGGCCACTGCCACTTCATGGTCCTTCGGGAACTAGTCCTACCAACCAGCGACTTTCCAGCCTCACGACAGCATACATCTCGATGTAGAGGATACAGAGGGGACTCGCCGCACGGGCGGTAGACCTACGGCTGTCACCAGCAGCAGCCGGCACCTTCCAGGGCATAAGTAAGACGCCCCCACCCCCTTTTCCCTCACCACCAACACGTCAACTTGTCGTTCTAATGACGGAGAAAAACACGAACCATGCTCAGCCTACTGGAAAATCATATCACAGATTATTCAATGATAAACTTATGCAGGCCCAAGAACTAAACCTAATACAGCACAATGACGACAACATTGACAGTGATGACAACTGAAGTGTATGTGATTATTCCAACTCATTACCAAGTGATGGTTGTCCTACTAGTTTCTTATTGACCAGCATGTAATAATAAGATACAGTGTTGTACATTCAACACTGATGTTGATTATTTATACCCATTTATTTACTGACAATATATCAATACGTACAAATAAACGTAAGCCTTTAAAAATGAATTATTTTTCTAATTTATTAATTTTTAAATAACACTGTTATTAAGTTTCTTCAAAAATTACACATGTCATTTTCTGCAAAAAAAAGTATGTCCTTAAGTTTTTATTTATTTATTACTTGACCTTCGCCGTTACATACAAACTGTGACGATACAACTATTTTATAAGCATTCTTATATAATACAAAAATATATAATTAGCATTACGCATATTTTACAGAGGGGTGAGATGTATTTTGTAATTGCCAAATTCTTACTTTGTGGACTAACATGGTCAATTAGTGATGTCCAGGGTTACCACTTCGAAGGGGTAGGTTGGTTGTCGTGGCTTCTGTTGATGCTGTCCATCTGTCTGCGGTGACTTAAGGGAGTTGCAGAGCTTACAATCTCTGACATATTCACGGATGTCCTTTGAGATCCTTGGCTATTGACAGCAGTGTGCAATGTTCCTTCGGGTCTGATCCGCTCCTGGGTGTCCCGCCAGGTAGCTGTTGTGGGTATATCGCATGGCGGCTGCTCGTGTGCCGGCGGCAACATACGTCTTCCATCGACCTACTGGTCCCGTTGTGTAGGTCTCTAGATGACAATCTACTATGCACCAGTTTTCGACATTCTGTCGAGTACACTCTTCCCTCCAGCGGATAGCTTCCGGTTCAATTGCTTGGTCCTGTATTATTGCCTGGTCCAGTTCTTTCACCGACAGTTCTGCCTCCGATTCGATTTTCAATTGGTATAGTAGAGTGGATTGTGGTTCTGTACTGACTTCCCTCGCATTGGTTGGCGGCAACATGGCTTCCCACTTATCAGGGTCTTGCACGCAGGTGTCTGGGACGGGTAAGCGTGCGAGTATATCTGCTAGCTCGTTCTCAACGCCCGGGATGTGCTCCACTTCGAAGTCAAAGGCCTGCATGAGCAGCACCCATCTGGTGAGTTTGCTTCGGGCTTCATGCATGTTGTGCAACCATACCAAGCTCCTGTTGTCGGTACGAAGGGTGAACCGTTGGTACTCCAAGTACATTTGGTACTTCTTGAAGTACCACACTATCGCCAGACATTCCCCCTCATTAACTTCATACAGTCGTTCTACACTACGAAATTTCGCGCTGCCGTAGTCGATTACGTGGTACTGCCCGTTGTCTCCCACCTGGTAGAGCACTGTGCCTAACCTGTCCTGGCTGGCATCCATTTGTAGATACAAGTGATGCATTGGGTCGTGGCATGCGAGGTGTTGGCAGTTGCGAAAATTCTCCTTGTCCGCACAGAACGCCTGCTCAATGTGCTCATCCGTACGGTACTTGGCAGTTATTGACAGTGCTGTGAGCGGCGCTGTGATAGGGGCGAAGTCATGGGTGTATTGGTGTAACCAATTGATCAGGCCGAAGAATATCCTGAGTTGCTTACGAGTCTTAGGTGCGGTCCATTCTTCGATCAGGCGGAGGTGTTCTGGACTTGGCCGATTCCACTCGGCATTCACGACGTGCCCCAGAACATCCAAATGTGTTTTGACGATGTGGCACTTATGGTTGGCAAAAGTAAGGCCAGCTACTGCGAAGCGCTATAGCACGAGTTCCACGTGTCTCAGGTAGTCGTCCCAGTTGTCAGACCACACGACAACGTCGTCAGATAGGCCGTCGCAAACTTGCAAATGTACTCATCCAACACTTGCACCATCATGGCCTGAGAAGTGGTTAGTGCACATTTCAAGCCGAAGGGTGTAGTTTAGAATTGATATCGGATTCCATCTGGCAGCGTGAAATCAGTCTTGGACCTGTCCTGAGGGTTTACTGGTACCTGCCAGTATCCTGGGCATAAATCGAACGATGACATCACTTTACCAGCTCCCATCAAGTTCAGGGCACTTGCTACATTGATGACCAGTAGTACAGAGCTTTTGGTGATTTTGTTAAAGGTACGGATATTAATGCAGAATCTCCAGCTCCCATCCTTTTTGAGGGCCATTGTTATGGCTGAATTGTAATTGCTTTCTGAGGGCTCGGTCACCTAATCGTTGATCATCTCTGTTACCTGATCTTCGATTATTCGTCAGTAATATACGTGGTGTAGTCTCGGGGGTTGAGTACACTGGTTTATTGTCGCTGGTTGGAGTTCTGTGTTCCGCCACCGTAGTGCAGTGTAGTGGGTCTCCGCATGCGAACAAGTCACTCCTTTCCACAAGGATAATCTGGACGGCCCCCTTATGTACGTCTGGAACAGCGTGGTCAAAATCGTCGAGCTTGGCTGTGACGAGAACAGAGTGTTGATGGTAATCTACGTGGTAGACCATTTCCCGCTGGATGCGCCTGGGCAATTTCATTTCTTCAACATAGATTTTTATGGTCACGTCTGTTCCCATGGCCTGCCCCATGGCCTCATGCGTGGCAAGGTGGACGGTTTGTGTTTCCCGCTCATGGTGCTGTGTGGCAGATTTACTGTTGATGAAGTGTTGTGAGGCAGCGGTGTCGACCAGTGCGACCATTCACTGTTAGTTCACTAGTAATGGAAGACATAGTAAGAAGTCGTAATTTAGTTGTGTTCCAATTTTCTTGATGTGTTCGTGCGAAATGGTTGTTCGTTGTCATGAGGGTAGGGAGGCAATGTTTTCCTACCCTTGTGTCACGAGCCAAGTGCCTGCGATAACAAGATCATCAATACATACATATAGTACGAGGATAAGACAAAATATAAATTTAAGCTCAGTGAATTCTACAAAATATGGTCTGAAATCCTTCTCTTACAATGTTTTCAAAAAGTACAACCACCTTCCGCAGGAACTAAAATCATTAAAAAACATTTCCCATTTCAAAAACAAACTCAAACATCACTTATGGAAGGAATACAAGTATACAATGTAACGGACAGAGTGAAAAGATAAGAAAGGGTATGTATGTGTGCTATGCTTGTTACGTTCTTCAGGTATTGGTGTGCTTATATATGTACATAACTATTGAAACAACATCCCAAAAAATTTTTATTTTCCTTCCTTCTTATTTTCTAGGAAGTTGTGCACTAATTTTTGTATTCTGGTGGCAAAGAATTAATCTACATAAAAATAGTAGAAATAATGACGAAAATATAAACTTCAGGAATCAAAATGACACGACAACAGCTTATCGTTTTGTAATCTTTCATAACTTACATCTGAAATTCTGCAAACTTCTTTGGACTACCTGTACGTACAATGCTTATGCAGCGGGATAGTATATGATATTGCATAATTGTTGCTTCTACATGTAGCATTTTTTTTGTTTGTTTTTATAGTTTTATTTTGTATTACTTAAGTAGGCGGAGCATGAGACCAAGTTCTTTTGTGTTTTTTTTGTGTGTGTTTTGCCACTGAACTATTGTTTACAACAATACATAACTTAATGTGCAGAAATTCTAGGTCATAAGTCACTTTCTGTCTTGTATAATGTGTTTGGGTTTCCCAATCTACACATTCTGCCACAGCATAATATTGCATTTGTTGAGTATGAGATGTTCCCGTTTATCTATTTGTAATCTTTATACTTTTTGATTTTTTTAGAATTTTATTCATATACTACGATAACTTAATTGGAACTCTTATGAAGCTGTAAAGGAACTTAGTATAAGCTCCCTCAGTATATGCAGTCCGATAGTCTGGCTATATCTTGTAATTATTTGTAAAAACTAAGTTTATTATTTTATTGTTGAAGAATTATTATTTAATTATAAGTCCATACTTAATTTTAATGTGCCTACATACAAATAGGCCCATGTTCTTAGGTTACCAATGTATCTGTGAAACTGTGAAACATACTGCCTACCCACCCGAACTAAATAAGATTTGGCCACAAAAGGTTTCCCTTGTGAAATCACCTCTTCACCATCCC
>PNEQ01130251.1:49018-66628 GCA_003012365.1 Medauroidea extradentata | reverse complement strand
CTTCCTTCCCGACCGTCCGACCCTTCTGAAGAGAAAAACTGTACTGTTTCTGTAACGAGCTCTGAGCTCATTGAAGCAAATAAACAAAAAAAAAAAAAAAAAATGATGTGAGATGGGAGTGGGTGATTGTGTATATGAGAAATCACTCAATATAAAATTAATGTATAGACAAAAATTAATGAATGATTTGAGGAATAGATTCAGATTAGAATATTTGGGACTTTTAATTCAAAGACCTGAATCTAAGAAGGTTAAGGATCAGATAAGACTAGGAGTGATTGGGAGTGACCATACTAAACGTGTAGACTGGCCATTAGGCCGTATCGTAGAAATCATTCCTGCGGAACAGACAAGTCTTGTACATTTAAAAACAGCTACTTCTACATTGTTACGTCTGATTCAGAGAATACACCCATTAGAGGTATCATCGGATTGGGTCAAAGATACAAATACACAACAAAAGTGACTTCCTAAAACAAAAAATCCTGACCTAAGAGAAGTAATGTCCAAAGAAAACACTCGAAGTGGTAGAAATGTAAAAATTCCAAACAGATTATACTTGTGAATTGTATTTATATTACCAATTTTATGTAAGATTGTTGAGTTGATTTCCTACTAACTCAAGGTGGGAGGATGTCATGTATTAGAAAAATGTACTCTATTTTTGACGATTAGTATATGTTTTTTTTTTCTCCAAGCTTAATAATGTTTCCGAATAGTGCCTTGAAGGATCCTTCGCACCCTCGCATCCTTGAAAAGTGCACCATGAAGGATGCGGCCATTTTTTATTCGTGTCCGAATTCTACCGAGGATTCAAGATGCACCCTTCCACACATCCTTGGTTCAAGGATGCGAGGCAAGCATCCTTACGCCCTTGCGATAGTCATTTGTTTGAATTGGGAATTCGGAAGGTATGTTTATACACAAATGCACCCTTACCGTGAAGGATGCATTACTGTGAAGGCTGCGAGGATTCAGGGATCCGAGGATTAATCCTATGAATTCGGAAACAGCCAATAATAAGTTTGTTGAATTGTTGTTTTAAATGGCATGAAAAATAAAGTATGCAACTAAGGTTGTTTTTTAAAAGAAGTTGGTCTTTATTTACTAAAATTTCAATAACCTAGACGTGCCGATGTGCATGAATTTCTAAAAAAAGAGCAATAAAACAAACAAATTTGCACACGAAATGTTCAATAAAAAATAGAAACTAGCTTAAATGTTAGTTTAACAATGGTGTTCATGCATAAACAGTTGGCGATGTCGGTACCTACTGACAGAAATGTATTTCAAAACTCAAGCATATAGCTGAATTTTAATATTATTTAAAAATTTTGTTCCCTAAACCACGTAGACTGCGATATACACGACACATCTGCTATTCGATAAATCATTTTAACTCTATTGGTCTTCAAACTTCGAGTAAAATATATTGGGGCTTATTCATAGTCGTTTTTGACCCGGACTAGTGCGGAATTTTTGTCTTATTCATAGACGCGGACTAACGGCAGTCCGAGTTAGGACCAACCCTGTACTAACTGGCACAAGATGATCTCAGGATCATCTCGGAACTATCTTACGACTATGAATAAGGCCCATTGTCCCTTACGGTCTACAGTGACCACGTGTATAATGTTGAAGCAACAAGGGCACAAATGCACTGACTTCAAGTGTTTGCCACCCCCTGCTGCACTACACCATTTGCACTTGTATAGCTACACCAAGCTAAGGTTAATTAACCTTAACCAATCTCATACTTCCACAAAGCACAGATCTTTATATGGTGCTGCACCATGCGTAAGGACCCTAAACTAAATCTTGTTTTACTACCTATAAGACCTTTCCCTCCAACACGTTTGGTTGACCGTTTGTTTGCTGCTTTATCTATGGTTGTCTACGAAAAATCAAGCTCGTCTCTACAGGGGAGTGGTTATCGCAAAATTTTGGTGTTATACTAGGAAAATAGGCTGTTTGGTACGTGTAGTGTTACGGAACTTAATGTATTCTTACAGTATTATACGGTACGTCCCTTTTTTTAGATTTTTGAACTTCTGCGTTTTAGGTTATTACGAAGCAAAAATTTATTGACTTTGTTGTTTGCGAATTTTTATTTGTTTTTAATATTTTATTGTTAATAGTTGCTGTATGTAATGTAGTATTATATGCTGATGTTGAGGTTTTTGTTATAAGACTTCGTTAATATCACTTCACTACACGTGTTAATTTAGTTTTTGGTATTTTTATGTCTGTTTACTGAAAATTGTGTACTTATTACTATTGTGCGGTTATGTATTTAGAGAGCTTACAATGCAACGTGGCATCACATTCGAATTTTACTGCAGTTAAAGAGTACAGAGTAATTTATATGAAGCTTTATAATCACACAATGACTGGCGCAACTTTCAGTTTCTTAATATGCGCACCTTTGGCTGTTCGATTGCAGTGCAATGCGCTCGTATAATAATTTGCCCTTGCGCCATATGCTCTTGTTCCCTTCATGTACAATGTTAACTAGGATGTAGAGCTCGAGAAGGGTAAGTAGCTCATACCCTAGCTAATGGGATCTTTCCAATGTGCCATTGCTATGTGCACTTTCTGTGAATTCAAACAGCGGCACGTGTGACGTCACGTCCGGGGTGCACTTTTTAAATGCCTGAAGCGCTAAGGCGGCCAAATCGAACACAGCGTAGCCTATCTTCATGAAAACATTCAGGCTATTTATTTTTGTTTGATTGTGAAATGTTTAAAAATAATAGGCCTAATTACTAAAATAGGTTAATTATAACAATACACTTGTAGTTGGGTGGCCGCCCAGTGGCAAGTTTTAACTGTTACCTCAATCACATCCCATACCTTTCGAAAATAAATTTTTCACCTCCATTTACCTTTACCAACTCCTCCCACAGTAAATATATCTACCTCACCGACTTTCCAAGCATAGTGTGCATACCCTTTCCCTTTATACTTTTCACCTCGTGAATCTTCTATCTTTCACTCACTCTGACTGTTAAATTTTTCTGTTGCAGGTAGTTGAATCATGCCTCCTGTAAAAGCACGCCTGAATACAACTACACCAGGTAGGCTGAGTTATTGTAATGATGTTTGGTAACATATTATTAAAGATTACGCAGCAACAGGGTACAATGTTTTGGCATTTGTGAAGTGACTAGGGCCCTAATTCATTTAGCAAAAGTGCGTCTTATAATATGATTTATACGGTAGAATAATACACTGGCATAGTGGTACTTTTTGTAAACAGTTACACCCTGCTCCATTGAGACTCTGATTTACCAGATGATGGCCATTTGTTGCGTCGGACTTCTGATTGGATAATGTGGCTGGTAAGATGCCAATGTACTTAGCTCATGAACGATGTTGCTGCGTGTCACATTTCTGTTTTTTCTACTTGGGTAAATATCAAGAATCGCTACTTGTGTACTGGCCAAACTATTGATTTTAGGCATATAGGCTAGTTTATTGATGAAAAATGTTTCAAAGTGATGTTCTAAGTAGTCCTATGTAAAAATTTTTTTTTGCTAGATAGGTTTTTTAGGTTAGGTTAAGTTAGGTAACCTAACTTTACCTAACCTATTGTAAGGTTAGGTCTGGTTAGGTTACCAAACTTAACCTAACCAAATCTAACTTAAAGTAACCTAAACTAACTTAACTAACCTAAAAAAACCTTACCTAACAAATTTTTTTTTTACATAGGACTTCTTATAACTTTACTAGAAACATTTTTAACTAATAAACTCTATGTCTAAAATCAATAGTTTGGCCGGTACACTATGAATAACTAAGCTTGTTATTTACCGGCTAATAGCATTTTATTTAGACTTTTTTAACTAGGCTATAAAAACACAGCCGGGATTTATAGAAGCATGGGTTGGAATTACCTACAAACTTTACAGGAATAAAGTTTAAGTTCGCTGCTGGGAATCCCACAGTAAAATAAAAGCACTGTACACCAATTTGGAGCACCGCAAACAGAATTGGTGTTATTTTAGTGTGTGGAAAGATGAACCTTTTCACACCATTGTTTCTGCACTTCAGAGACAGAAAATTACGTAAGTAGGCCTGCATAGGCCTCTTTCAAGTGAGTCATCATGTTGGTGTCTGGGCAATTCCATTGTTACAGACGGGACAATTCTGAGCGAATATTACTTTGAAAATACTTATAACTTAACAGTGTCTTCAAATTTCATTAAAACGTAATACTCAAAAAATTAGTTAACCTCTACAATTTATTTACTGGCACACATGACTAACAACAGTTTAATTTTCCACTTAAAACATTATCTTGAATTGTTACGGATGGGACAAATTTTAGAAGCATAGGGAAGGACTACTACATGATAGTTAATATTTGAGTAATTTTTGTGGGAAGTAAATGTTTAAAAATTACTTATGTTATATTAGTTGATTGTCTTCAAGCACACATACACTATTGGGGAAGATAATTTGTATTATTTATTATATTTTTAAGTAGCAAATAAAAAATTGTCAATCTACGGACAGGACGTTACAGATGGGACAGTTTGGTTCACAAGCGGAATCAATAAATTTGAAGGGTCAAAAGTGTATTAATTCTTAATAACGGGAACATACGCCTGGAATACTTTATGCGTGTATATTTATTTTGCATAAGTTAGGATGATGGAAGGAACTTACAAATAAAGTAAGCTTAAGTATTGGATGTAAAGAAATGTTGCTGTGAAACTTCATGCCAATAGTAAAATTATTCTACTTGAAAAAGAGTAGGCCTAAACAAAAATACAGCTTACCACATATTAGCACACTAATTAATTGATAAAATTTACATTAAATGGATTTGGCTCATAAGTATCCTAAGTTGTCCTTCAGTCTAGGAAGTAACACATTTTGAACACTTTGGATTTAATGTAGGCTAACTGACTAATGTCTGTTGTTTCTGTTGAAACTTAGGTCCACACCACACAATCTTTTTCCACGGTGCCAAGCTACCGAGATGCATTGTGGTATAAGTGATTCGGGACAAAGTGAGCACTCAAAAAGCCCTGATTTTTTTTCTATTTTCCGCCAGTTTATATCTTCTTGCTGCATGTAAACATAAACATTGCCACATACTTTTATTTATATAGGCTCGTACAATGTTTACATTTACATTACACTGCTCCGATAAATGTTATCTGCAACATCTACTCATTAAGTGAATCGGCGCTGTATATATGATATACTCAATAGTAATATTAGTTATAAATACCTGCGAGTTAACGTTTTATGACACTGTTTTCTCATCATCGACTAATTGGTTACGACACACACTGTTGCAGTTATCTCGTAAATGCATTGCGTAGTATATTAATTTGTAATTCAAAACTGCCACTATACACTCACTACACACGCAATTCAATAATTCAAGTTCCGTTTGGCATACTGGCAAGAAAGACGACGACGCAATTTACAAAAAAAATAAAAAACGTATTTTCTTAGTGTATGGAACAGAAAAAATTAATGTTATTTCTATTTGCACATGCTCAGGCTGGTGAACATATAACATAACAGATTAGCAATTATATTAAAAAGTATTAGAAGTAACTGTTTATGAATGTGTTCATCAGAAACCCATATTTATTACCCAACAGACACACTCCTGGCTCAACTCGCTTTCAAGCGAGCGAAACGAAGCCGAAGCGGCGAAAACCTAACTCTGATGCCACCTGTCGGAGAAATTTTGTACTAAGTGTGTGGTGCGAGCATTAGCAGCAGTGTGTCAACGGCTGTTTTGAATTTAGCAGGCAGTTGCGTCACTTAGTGATGGCGCTAATCAAGTAAAATTACACCATCAGTAGGTATATCAATAAGAGCGTTAATAAATATTTTAAAGCATATGGTATACAGAGAGGTTGATAACATCTTATGTTCTTTCACTAACACTGCATTCAAATAAGAAAATACACGGAACTACAAGCAATGATTCGTTACCAACCATACAAACAATAATGTAACCATTGTTAATGTCGACTAATATGCAATAACGGGTAGTGATTTTTTTCAAAGGTTTTATCTTTAGTGCTCACTTTATTCAGAATAACCTATATATGGTAGTATTCACACAGATGACATACACGCAGCACGGCGTTCACGCCGCACGGTGGGTTGAGATTTGCTGCCTGCGCCTCGACCCGCCGCGTGGCGTGAACGCCACCCAACGGCTCTGAGATACATTGAGGTTAAATGGCAGCGTTCACGTGGACGGCGAGAAACTGCTCAGGCCAGTCCAGTGTGTTTTTTGACATCGAACACAGCAGAATGTCTGACGAAGCGTCAGTCACATCACCCCTACGACAACAATCGGGAAGAAATTGTGCTTATTGGTGCCCAAATATTAATTGCTGAAGTACATACTCGAGAAATATTGTGGGATATGACAAGTGAGGTATACAAAGACCGAAACAAAAACAAAAAAAAAATGTAGCGTGGGATGAAGTCTATAGCGTTTTGTATAATGATTATCAATCATTGCCGCCTGGTAAACAAAGCCTTATTGGTAACTAATTAACCTTTATTTATCATGGTTTCAAGTGGTTGTACCTCTATTTCTATCTACAAATGTAATTATAGAGAAGTTTATTTTGTTTCACATTCTCAAGGCATTATACCATACTGTTGATTTTGAATGCATATTGTTGGTTTGAAATACATATATGTAATTGCAAAAACAGTTGACACATTGTTAAACAAATAATTTCAGCAAAAATTTAACATGACCATGCTTACAAAATATTATATCGTGTGTTTTGACTGATTACGTTTCAATTAAGTTAATAAAGGCATACATATGCAGTGCTAAAAAAAGCACATACCATTAATAAAAAATATTCATTTTTGACAACAATGAAACAAGTAATGGTTACTCAATTTGATCCTGTGTGACGAATATTGGTGGAAAAAATTTTCCGTGCGTAGTTCAAGAAAAATAAACAATTCCTGACAACAATTAAAAACACAGCAAACGAAATTGAGTGTTGTATTGAAATATGAATTGCTGTAAAAAAATAATGTCAGCTATTCAAGAAAGACAAATAATTTCTAACAGTTATAAAACTACTACCACAGAACAATGCAAGTATTTATTTACACCTTTCTATTTTGCCATGCAACTGGTCCCATAGTAACGAAGTAGTCAGCCAACTCGTCTTGTACAGAATATACGTTTACTCTTACGCGAACATTAACATCAACAGTTGGTGGCACGTCTTCAAAACGTGTTATAGTCAGGGGGACTTCACATCTGTATCCATCCCTTTTGCGGACAAAATGTACACAGTGCACGCTTAGGTGATGTCAATTACCAAATGATTAGACACGTTCGGAGGTCTGTGAAGTATTTCGTGTTTTCGTATTCATCCATGTTGCTCTCACGGGATACACTCGACAAACAATCAGAATCTGGCGGCGCGGCATGTACAGCTGCTGTCCGTGTGAAGGGACTCGGCGGCGGCCAACGGGCGGGCCGTGCTGCGAAAAAACAGCTTGTGTGGTGCGGGCCTTAAAGTTCAATTCTACTATCAAATTTGTAAATATTCGGTGGCCCACATATTTCAGTTCAGGCTCAAGAAGCACACCACGTATTTCAGTACAGTTTACAATAAATGGCACTGACTTGTCAACTTCAAACATCTGCCCTCCCTCAGCATAGGAAGTTACGAAAGTCAAATAAATAACCTCAATATTGTAATTTTTAACACCACCTTGAGTTACAGCCACATAGCTGTGTCTTTTTTTTTTTTTTTGTTGCTAGGTTTCCCCCACTAGCTCGACTAACAAGTACTGGCCTACCTTTAGTTCACTTTGACTCGTGTTTAGGGGCTAACTTGTCTTCGTCCCAGTCTGAATACACTTCTACATTGTGTGGCGTTTCCGAAGTCAGTAGGACATTTTCGGGATGTAACTCACAGAACTTGCTTTGCTTAATATTAACACTAGGATTGTCATACACAAACAAAGAAAATTCCTCTTTAACTGTCATTATCATATGCCTTTTTTGGATCCTCTCTCTGCATCCAGTGCTTTCATTCCGAATACTCTTAAAATACCTCTTGCCAGGTGCCTGTCTACTGATGTCATCTCGAACATAGAAGGAATGTTCTTTGTCCTTTGTTTCGTTAGTGATAAGTGTTCATTTTTGTTTATTAATTAGATTAATAAGTGAACATTTAGGTGACAAAGTATCAAAAGATAGTTTTCGTACTACAGCTATATTTTTCCTTGGGCTTTTCGGAAGAGATTTTTTGCCTTCAAAAGTGCTTTACCGAAGGTTTGTTTACATGAATAAGATCCATGTTGACTTAGTTCTCTATGTACACATTTATTTGATTGTTCTTTCTTTATCTACCTATACTATCTTTCCTTTCTGTCTCTTTTAGTCTTTTTAACTTTTTTCCTTTCCTATCTACTGCTGTTGACAATTTAGACCGCACCTTCTCTTTATCGTTAGCACGGGATACTCGTTTACGCATGGCATCTGCTTTCAAGTGATTTTTCCAACCAATCTGCATCTTTTTTCTGTTTCTCTCTACACTTTTTCACCCTTAACCTGGTATTTTCCCTTTCCTGCATTATGTTGTCCATCTTGTTTTTCTAGAATGAAAAAATAATAGGATATCTTAGAAACTAACAAATATGACAAAATATGAACTAAATATAAATAAATATTTTCTATAAACATAATGCTATTAAGTATATTGAGTTTAGTGTTTAGTGAAGAAATTAACCAATAGAAGTTGAGTTCTTATAAAACACTTAAATATGATATTTCATAAACTGTTATGGATGGGACATACTGTATCTTCAAAATTCAATATAATTGTTAGAGGTATCATTAGACAGTAATATTTTTTGTGTTAATTTACTTAATTTATATGGTTGAAACAATGGCACTATTAAAATTCATCAAGTAAAGTAAACTTCTTACCAGTTTTGTTACGGATGGGACACTTCAGTACAACATAAACTTGCTACACTTTTTTCAGAAAATTCCTTTGCATCTTCATGAAATCAACAACACACTTAAAGAGAGATAAGGTGGCTGTTTCCCTCCAAAAGGCAGGTGTGGCAAATTTTTTTTTGAGTTACATGACTAACAACTTTCATCAATTAAATTCCCAATTTTTAGGGGTTTCAAAACACCAACTTCAAACTAGTTAAAATTTAAATTTGGCCAAAATGAATTTTTACCCCAGCAAGATTAATATGCTTGCACATTTTAAAAATTAGATACAAGTATATAGGCCTATAGTTTGAGACTAAGTAAAATGTTTGGGAAAATTCATAGAGGTTGACTTTGGCACGGAATGGCTGGTTTGTGGGTGTTGGTTAGAGTTGGGTTCGATCCCCAGCGGGTTGTGGCCCGTATTTTACATATGTGAGAAACATGGCAGACATTTCTCTTGACTGGTGGGTTTTTGTGGGGAGCTCCTGTTTACCCCGCTTCTCCTTTGCTTCTTTACACTCATCTTACCTTACCTCGTCCTTTCTTCCGAGCAGGATGGTCAGCTGGCACGTCTCACTAGTGAAGTAGCCGACCTAATCTTCATCACGGCCTTCTCTCATACGCAACGTAACCCTGTCTGAAGGCAGGGTTATGTAGTGGTTTTTCATTTAATTTACAAAAGATGCTAATGAATAATAATGATGATTAATAATAATAAGTTATGATCTCTCCTTAAATTTTTCGTTAAAGTAATTGAATTTTCTGAAGGTCTTTTTCACAGTATGGTCATGAAAAAATGCTGCATTATTCCTTCAGTTATGGAAATTATCTATTTTTTAAATGTCTTGTTATGAATGTGAAGAAAAATAAATAAATGAATAGTTTGGCGTTTTGTTGTGGTTTTTTAACAACTTTGTATGTCATTTATGTTCCCACAGGTGGACGTGGTGTGCGTCTGAACCAATCCAGGAGGAAAGTTAATCAAAACAGCATTTTAGGTATTATGAAAATAATTTACTCACACAATATTTTTGTATTTTGTTTGTCATTGTATCCATGTCACAAAGTGGTTTGAGTATGTAATTCTAGTTATTGTTAAATAATTTAACAGTTTTCGGTTTGAGCACTACAGATGTTTTGAGTGGACGTAGTGGACGTACTTACAGGGTGCTCATGAAAGTTTCAGAATTTTAGATGTCTGTAGGAAGGAAAAATTTCTAGCAACACGAAAAATGCAACGAACATGTTATACAATCATTGAATATATTAAGTTAGGCCTATAGGGCCACATAATGTTTCATTATCATAATATGTGAATATTCGTGTTTGGACTATCCTGATATCTGTTCTTAAAGGCATTCAAGGGAGGAAAAATAATAATTTAATTTTTTTGTGAAATAGTCTTAGTTTTATAGATATTATTTGGGAGAACATTTTCCTCTTCTACGGTTTGTTCTGTAGACATAGGTATAAACTATTTTTCACTGTAACAAACATTTTGGAGTTTTCATGATTTTCGTATAGTGGTGTATCAATGCCCAAATTTGCAGAAAACCCCCATGTATTCAAATTAGGGAGTTTGAATCATAGATTCTGCCAAAAATAGTGTAACTCTACAGTTTTGTTGGCTGTTGTCGATATGTGATAAAGGGTCCAGTGGAAACAAAGAACATTTTCATGGGTTATTACCCTAAATGCAGCTACTTACGAGAAATTGGCTTAACTTATGCCCCAACAATGAAATAAAATGGCTGGCATACAACAAACAATTGACTGATTTGTGTACATATTTTGATGCTGTGAACTGTGTAATGCTGGAACAAGTGTTGGGAAATGTCTTACCCTCACCTACATCACCAAACTACGTATCACTGAATTGCAAGTAAGGTGTCTGTGCATGCATTTCAACGATTATTTGATGGGGTGGGTGTGGTCTGTAAATAAGGAAGTTCAGATTTGTATGTTTTTATATCACTGTAATTCCATTTACTGTAATTCTATTACACTTTTGTGATGATGTAAGTCTTTAATTTATGTATGTAGGCCTACCTTCATTCAACATTTTTATCTTTCAACACCTGTTAATAGGTAGTTCAGGATAAGTGGGCATTCTTCAAAATTCTTCTTAGTTTGTGTTTTCAGCCATTTGATATCTGTCATCAGGGAAATGTCAGGATATATTTTTAATTAGTTACGGAAAGTCACTGATTTTATTTTACATTGGAAAAATAATGAAAATTTCCATAGTGATTAGATAATTTTAAGGGGCATTTTTTTTAGATTGTTTAGTATTACATACTGTGTTATTTTATTTGTGTATGCAAGGTTTATTTCTAGCTTAATTATTTACAGCATAATTCTTGTTTCAAAAAATATTTTTTCTTCCAGAAAATCAAAATCACTTAATTACTAAGAAAGAGTAAGGGAAATGTGAAATTTTGGTCAGGGAAGTAGGTAGGCAGGGAAATAGCTATGAAGTCAGGGAAGTTTTATTAATTTGTGTGAAAAGTAAAGTTACAAATACAGTAATAGTTTGGATGTTTTTTAATTACGTGTCTTTCCTTTATGGGTGTTTTGACAATTTTTTGTAGATTTTGTGTTAATACATACTAATCATTATTGTCGTGTGATTTGTCTGCTTTCTAATTTTTGTGTTATAGGTGAGGTAAGGTTAAAAGGAAGGAGGAGAGCTATATCTTTATGGTACAGTTGAAACTTGGCTTTTTTTTTTCCCTGTGAAAATGAAGTGAATTTTTCAAAAATATTGCTCAGGAAAGTTTCATGGAAAAATCAGGGAAAGTCAGGGAAATAAATTTGCCTCTGGACTGTTGTAATATTCTGGAATCCCCTTTTTATACTTCTCAAGGAACCTGAAATAATTGTTGTAATATGTAGAAAAGTGTAAGAAGAAGAAGATTTTTAATGCAAAAGCGGGAGATGGTCTGCAAAAATGTGTGAAATGAGGGAAAGTTTCAGAATGGGGAGGGGGTGTAAATTAAAGGTTTCTACTGTATAACGATCTGTGCGTACGTGTTTGGTCACAAAGATAGCTCTCGCCATCTATTGGTGTTAATTATGAACTATTTGTTCCATCTCAATGAAAAAATGCACTGGGCGCTTGCTGATCGTAAATATAGCATTGAGCTGACAACAGCAAACATGGTAGTTCACATGCCTCAGCAAACTTACCCCAGGAGGTTACTTAATTCAACAGCCTTATGTATCCCGGGGAAGCCGCGTATGTTGGAGCAACCAGACTCTTAAACTCTAGGAGGCTGTGGAAACAACCATAATGTTCTCACCGTGGTTACAAAGGGATACAGTGTTCTCCCCAGGCCAGTTTTGCTGGGCGCCCCACCCGGCTAGTTTTCTTTACCACCCGCCTAAGAAACAGACATTCCAATCAACACCATCAAGCTTATTCCACGATCAACCCGGCTGCTCTCATAAACTACTCAGCTCTAAGTTTTTGCTAGGGAGAACACTGGAATACTATACGTACACCCTCTGCAGAGAGTTCCTGAAGAACTAAGATATGGCAATGTTATGTTAGAATGAAGAAAGTTTGAATTATATAGTAGGCAGGTGTTAAATAGCTTGTCAAAACTGTTCTTAAATGGTATAAAATAGTAATAAAAATGTGTAAATTTCATTACACTTAAATTAAAGTAAGTTTTTCTTCATTTTAGTCTCTTTTTCCTGATTTCGACAGTTCTCTTCTGAGATTCATCCTGTCAGTTCCAAATGTTGACCTTTAAAATTGTCTCTAAGCAGACCCTTAGACACCATGCTTTTTAAGGAAATCAGGATGGTTTGATGGGTCAATGCAATGGAACTGCTAGGCATGTTTCTCAGAAGAGAAAAGTCAAAATGGAGCAAACTTATACTATGTAGACAATATTAACTAGCAAAATAATAATGTTTAACCTCGCAATCGGGCTACCGCCCGGTGGCGAGTGAACTCTGCTCTATCCCTACACTACAAACCCTCCAGACCTCTTCTTAACCTCCCAGCCCCCTTCACGGTCACCAACTCCTCCCGCAGGCCATTTACTCCTGTACTGTTCTCACAAGCATTGTTTGTTTACCCCTCTCAGTCCTTCTCCAAACCCTCTGAATCTTCTCACTATTGGTTCCTCTCCCCTTAAATGTTCCCTTACTCAACTTGCAGGCCAACCTTCCCCACCCACCCTCTCCATTCACCATCCTGTACATCCTGACCAGTCTTTCGATTTTTCTCCTATCTCTCAATGGTTTCCAACCCATTTCCTTAATCATCGCTGTGGGCCTAAAGTTCCTTTCCTCCTCCCCATCCTGTCCCTGCCTTTTCCATTTATTCATCACCCACCTCGCAGCCCTTCTCTGATCCTTCTCCAGCTCTTGCACCTCCACCTCCACATATCGATCCCATTCCGCGGCAGCATATTCCAACATGGGTCGAACCATTGTACAATAAGCAAAATCATGCACCTACATACAGTAATTTTCTGCGAGCAGTACAGCCATAGTTACTGTTGAATTTTAGTATGCAGTAAAGAATAGTGTTTTTCTTTTTTAAGGTTTATTTGGCTAAGTCACATTTTATCCAGAGTGCTTATGTCATTGTACAAATGTATTAAGTTTATGGGTACCTATTATTTCAGTGTTATACGTACCTACATTTCCAGTATATAATTTTGCATATTATAATTGTCTTAATGTGTGTTAGACAGTTGATTCAGTAATTGTAAAATATTGTGCCGATATACTTTGACACTGCTCTTTTGCCAGGCATCAAGGATTTTTTTAATGAAGGATAGACATTTTTATTTGAAAATCAAACTTGTAGTGGTGTTCCAATGTATTTTAATTTACAGCACTATTTTCTAATTTCTGTTTTCTTAGGTTCATCTGCAAAAAACAAATCATTTTTGTATGGCAAGATCAAGAGGAATAGTAAGTACCTTTATCTATCTTTTGTTTTGTTTGATGGTTGTGTACATACGTTTGTGCGTATGTGTCCATGCCTGTGCACACACACATAGTGTTTTGATTTAAGGTGGTCGCTTACCAGGTTATTTAATTGTGTTGCAACTTTGAACAACTACTTTTTTTGACTAAACTGTTAAACTTGTTCCGAGTTAATTTATCTACAAATACCGTACACATAACAAACTATGACGGTATAGTACAGTGGACCCTTGTCAATACAAACCCTGTTAATACAATGTTTTCATTGATACAAAGTGGTTTTCTTCCCCCTTAGAAAAAAAATAAATGCTTAGTAAAGTATTCATTATTCATTGAACATGTAAAATCAAGTTCAGAAGTTAAAAGGTGGTGGCATGAAAGTTTTTATTTTAGGATGAGATATCCTGAAAATATATTTACAGAACTTTGTGAGTTTAGGTTAACACGTGTCAATACAAACTGCAAAAATTTAGGTCCCGTCAGGTTTGAATTAACGATGTTCCACTATATTTTCATAACAGCGCACATGCTGTAAATACTATTTTGAAGTCCTCCAACATTTAAAGTTGACTTTTTCAGATTGCTGTATTTCAAAATGTTAGAACTAGTTATGAATGGGTCTCTGATAGAGGCTTGCATCTGACTTTACTATATAATAAAAAAAAATAGGTTACTGCCAATAGACACATTCAGGTGAGTTGTAGATGGAAAGCCTGTTCGCTTATTCTGCGACTTGCACGTGGTATTGAAGTGGTGTGTGTCAGCATGGCCAGTGCTGTAGTCGGGGGTATACGCCGTATACCCTCTCGTTGGTTCAACCCAGTTCAATATACCTTCTGCTTTCCTTCTACTAATTTATTTCAAGGACTGTTGGCGACCTGGTACATATCAGGAAATGACCGTACCTTGCTCGTGAGTATACCCTGATACCAATTTTACCTTGCTCATGAGTACAGCCTGTACCAATTTGACATTGGTCATGAGTATACCCTGTACCAATTTTGGCACTACAGCACTGAGCGTGGCCCTTATTGCTTCCTTGCTCCTTGCTCTCGGACATGAGCAGAAGCTTGATGTAGATGACCACTTTAATGTATCAATTTGTGGTCTTGATACTCTGTGGGTCTGTTTGGTTGTATTCACTTAGTATAGACTGTTCGCGATAAACTGAGCACTTTTAAAAGCACATCTTGTCGAGAATAATAATTAATAGATACTATTTATTGTGAGATCAAATGTGTAATTTTGAGTTAGATATACTCTATATACTTTGTTTGTTAAGCAGGTTGCTTTGTATACATTAAAATCAGATGAAACTATAAATATAATTTGAAAAGATAAAAAGGTAACTAGCATTTCAAAAGTGCTCACTTCATCGCGAACCACTTATAGTATCAGTTCATTTGTTAATATTACTGTGCTATGTACACAAATATGAAGCATTTGTGTTGACAGATTTAAAGAAAAAATTAAGTTTTCAGATTTAATTTTTTTTTAATTTTATTATTTTGGTTTTAATAACTCTGGAACAGGAGTTTTCACTTATGTGTCTATGTACGGCTAATTGTGTTTTGGAAGAGTTTGTACTATTCGATTGTTGTTGAATAAGTAACATTGATGGTCTTGTTCAACTGTTAGTCAAAGCCACTTGCTGTAGAGTCTGGAAATTATGCCACAGTTTTTATTTGAGTGCCTTGCTCATAATATCTGCACATTTGCGTACTACACACCTGATATAAGTTAGTTGTTTATGTTTTCTTGTATTTTGTGTTTACTGCAAATGGGCTTTTCATGGGGGTGTTTAATAATAATATGCATGAATCTTTTTTCAATTATTTAAATAAAATAAAGTTTGTGCTAGAAAATAATTGATTTTACATATTCCACATCTCACCTAGTTTGTACCTATTTACCAGTGTGCTACTTTGTTGGTTATGTAAGATTAGCTTCAAAGCTAAGATTCTGTGTTTTAATCCCTTGTTAACGAAGGATGTTTTTGTGGCACTCTGTGGTATCTATTAAGGTTAGTATACTCTTGATAATAAGCAAACATGTCTTGCTTTTTTGTAGGTCAGAATCTACGCAAGAACAACATAGCGCTGGCCAAGGCACTGAATGCTTCGAAGCAAAAAAATTCAGAGTTGACTGCACTCGCAATGCAGTACCGCGAGCGTGCCCACACTGCTGAGAGACAGGCCCAGCAGTTGCAGGTTTGTCGCTGTGGTACTCTCTGTCTACTGTTCCTCTTCCTCGTGGGCCATATGTCTGTTGTAGTGAGTAACTGGCCTTTCTTTCACTAGAGGAGCCTATGATTCTCCTGTGTGTCCAACCCTGTTTACCAACCAACCACTACCATAACTGAACTGATTGACTGCTAGATATGTCGGCCAGCTGTCTATAATGATACTATGGGGCAAGCTCGCTTATCTTGGTAACATGCGTAAAAGCCCTGGAATTGTCTAGGGACCCACACTGGTAATGCCATAAATGAATTGTGAAATCTCAACTTTCAGAAAAGGCTATGTGCGCACCATTTTATTCAGTGAATTTTCGTAAAATTGTTCGTTAATAGGGCATGGTGCATAAGGTTATGTTAAAATTATTAATTGGAATTGACAATATCAGAGTATGATGCATTTCTAGTGATTTATTTTTTACAATGGTTTTATAACTTTGATTCCAATGCAAGGGATAATAGTGAATGAGTGCCTCATACGTGCTAAACATTAAATCAATTCAATGGCAAAATTAGCTTTTTTAGACTTGATCTTTGTATATTTTGTCGATTGTCAAATGTAATAAATCATACACCTTGTAGTCCAACTGGGAGTTTTGGCAATTTTAGCATATTATTATATTTGCCCTGGTGAAGTGAGTAACTTCAGGTGTTGCAAGCTTCTCCAGGCTGTAGGATTTCTGGCGCCGACGTTGTGGTTGATCACTTGCTTCATGGAATTCTCTCCATGACGTAGGTTATTGACGCACATAGGTCAGCCATCACAGGGGGTTGGTTAGGGTATTGCGCCGCGAAAGTAGTTCCGCTGTTGCGCACCTTTTGTCCTCAATAATTATATTTGTGTGGATAAATCATTTTATTTCAATGTAAAACCTATAAACGGAAATTTTGGAATCCTTTGTGAGCTGTTTTATGTGTAATTTTGCGGGTTTTGTTAAATTTTGGATACTGTTGTATCACTCCGTCGTGTGCGCTATTTGTTGCCATGTCTGTTGCCGAGTGAGATCAGTTGATGCCGGGCGCGGGCCCGAGGCGGTCTTGAGTGAGAACAGTTGGTGCCGGGCGCTGGCCCGAGGCGGTGGTGAGTTGTGGCAGTGGGTGCCGGGCGCTGGCCCGAGGCGGTTGTTAGTTATAGAACAGTGTGTGCCGGGCGCTGGCCCGAGGCGGAGTTCAGACGTGGTAACGCCGGACAGCTGACGGGTTTAGTTTATTTTATTTTTATTTATTATTTGTGATTTGTAAGAAACTGCCTTTGTAAACATCTGTCAAAGTTAAACAAAAAATAAATCAACCGTTGACTGAGTGAGTGGTTATTGATGAAGTCACGATGATTGGTTAACCTTGAAATTAAATCAAACTGAGCTATCCGGAGCACGCGCAAACTTAACATAACCTCAACACCAACTGCAGTAGACTACAACAGCAATAGTCCAAATAGCAACACGCAGCA